>JAVTVY010007785.1:0-47049 GCA_036873755.1 Hanleya hanleyi
AAATAAATGCTTAACCCTCGCTGGTGACAATAGGATCGCAAAAATGTAATAATTGTTGAAGCACATGTATACGCCCAATATACCGGTAACTAGTCATTTTGTATCGAACACACCGACTGAACTTTTCGGTATGTCAACCGCTTCCAATGACGCCCATGTTAAAACATTTCTCTGTTTTGTGAGTTGACAGGCAGATGTTTAAGGGCTCTTCCTCATATCATCTTGCGACTCCGGTATATCGCACTATTGGAATCCAAGAGTATGTCACTGTTTCTAATAACCATGTATATCATCAGACACGTTGCGCTTGAGACGCATATTCATGAGTATATACTATAAAAACGTCCAAGTTGACCAAATCTGTGGGCTTAAGTATCCGCGTCGTCTGACAACGTACATGGTTCGCACAAATCTCCAATAGGCTACATCGATCGCCGAATGTCCAATAAGCCATGCTAAATTACATTATAACACCTTTGCCTGATCGATGTACAGTGCAGTTAAATGAAGCTAGTGGTATTCTAAATTCAAATATTGAGGATATACTGGTATACGACTAATTCCATCTCGATTGCCTAGCAGATGTACAAAACAATAATATCTGTCATCAATATATAGACTATATACGTATTGATTACAGGATCGACAGTTAGAAGGGAGGTATAATCACATGAAGCAGATTATGCTTGAGCTCGGTAGGAAAGCCACACAACACACAAAGGAAGACCAGACCATGCGCTCCCGATATGTTATTAAGTGATCACTCGAGAGGCAAATCGATGCATGCCAATTAGAAATGCTTATCTGAGTGAAATACGGAGAAAGGAAGTAACGAAAATCATATACTTATTCCCGTTTCCTTATTCTATAATCATTTGATCGCCATTGGTCTAGATATGTTCGCTTATAACATTATCTATTCCCCGACTCATTTCAGGTTTTTGAAGTGGTGCAGCCATACTGTTGTAACGAATATTGGTATCCCCTAAACGTTAAATCAGGACTAAACACAAGCCCGAACCGAAGCGCAAGTCTGGAACGAAGTGTGCACGCCAACCCGGAAATGGACGGAAATCGGGGTCTACATGATGCCACAACGCTCAACATAAAATACGAGTATACGACGGATATATGACTGAATGAACTTACCGTCCAGTATTTGTGTCCATTCTTGGCCTGTGATATCAACGGAGAATGCTATCTAATGTTCCCGTTAACAAAAAAACTGTGCGAACAATATACGGCGATATGATCAGCAGTAACGAAAGTGAAACTAGAAGTCGGAAATTCCCCACAAGGTCTGCTTTGTGATAACGGTTGGAGTTATCGTTCCTAAACTGTACGATGGTGTGAGTTGTCTTTGACTGGATAGTACAGATGGCGCTGCGGGAAATTGTGACATTTCATACGGGCAACTATGCGTTACATGTACATGGTCTGATGTGTATAAAAGGCGAAGATCAGGCATGGAAATCACTTCGGATCTGAACTGCAACCAGGTAACTACACTCTTCTATTGGGCAGTGTATTACATGCGGAGATGTGTAATCGGTGGACGGTGCCTGTACGAAGAAGAGGGAACATAGGAAGTCCAGTGTCTGTTGTATTAGTGAAGGGCATTGAGCAGCAGTGTGGTCGGCGAATGCTGGGATGCGTTGGGGCGACCGGTAATATTCCAAGGGATATGGAATTGGGCTGCTGATACATGGAAGCACTATACCGCACTGGCGATACATAGGATCCAACTGTACCTGCCTGATTGGAGTTCGAAGGAAGAAGTCACTCTTACAAGCCAGCTTACTTGTTGGGGGCCCTGAAGTGTTCACGGTGGAGAGGCATAACGCTGTCTGAGAGCACTCTCACCGTGCACCGGGTGACAGAAAACTGGTACCAACCTGTGAGGGGAAGCAGGGTGATTTGATGTGATCTGAGACGTTGAAGGAAGTCTATCAAAAGAAGGTCTGTTTTATCGGTCGTCGTGAGTACCTCAGTCTGGGCCGTTTACGGTGCCTACGAGCACGCCACCGAAGCAGCATCTCAAAACTGTTACAGACAGATTCGCTGCCAGAGACGTTATATTAGACCACATCATCTAGCCGGATACACCCTGAGGAGAGGATCCTCGCAAGCCAGACTACGCCTGGATAGAAGTCAGCCGAGATCACGGTTATTAGACGAACCTAGGGTGGGATAATGATCACACGCAAGTGGTGACATCGTCGTTACGTACAAACCAAGTGAAGACAGACGCATGCACGGCGGCAAGACGAACCTACCTGTAGAGGGGATCTCTTACAAGCAGAAGCAGACGCATCCACGTTGGGAAGCCACGACACATTCAGGGGACTTCCTGGGGAACATATACTTACCTTGGAGGGAAGACGATACGGAAGCATCCTCGCAAGACAGGTTACAACTGTGGAAGTGCGGACATATCCACGATAGGAAGACGAACGCCCCTATAGAGGGGATTTCTCACAAGGAGAAGCAGACGTATCCACGGTGGGAAGACGGAGCAATCTCTGGGACCATACGTACCTGTAAGGGGAACACGGTCATATCCACGGTGGGAAGCCACGACGTTTTCTGGGGACGATATACCTACCTTACAGAGAAGAGAGCCGCTATATCCATAGCCTCGTTCCAACAGCCGGGAGAAGGAAGGACGTCGAGCCGCTATCCTTGGCCTCGCTCTAACGACATTCCATACGGGGAAGGGGCCAGCGACCAGGCCGCCCCTGCGATAAAATACCGTGGGAGAAGGGCCAGCAACCAGGCCGCCCTTTACTCAGTGCGCGTATATAATAAGTTGTACATATTTACATCTTTAACCACGATCATCTTGTACATTTAACTGAATATTATTGCACATTAATTGACTTTATATCAGCCTTGGTTGTCTCTACACTCTCCTACTTTCTCGATCCAGACAAGGTGACAGGTCGAAGTGAATCTCTAGTTGGCAAGAACTAGTGTCGGCAAAGACAGCGGCCTGACAGCTTCTACGCTACCATATAACGAGACCTAGCTCAGCTGCGTCCCGTTCATTGACCGGCCTGGCACACGTTACACAAAACTGGTGGCAGCGGTGGGATTTGCCAACGTCTGAGAGTCACAGGAGAGTGGAGATGGAGACACTACTTGACCGGAGAAGGCCGGAGGCGGAGTCTACACCCGACCAATCGGGCCTGACTACTAGGGTCAGAGATGGAGATACTGCAGCCTTGATCGATTTTGGTGAACAACAGTCTCCACCTGCAGCAGGACCAAGAGGACGACGGAAAGACATTCATTCAGTCGATTTCTGGACTACTCTTGTGGGGACTGACCAGGAAGAAAGGAGCACGAGATCCAACGGCCAGCTCTTGTTCATCAACTGCGGAGCAGAGGAAGACAACGGAATGTGGACTACGCTTCCATCGACCGAGGATACTCCCATCTCTGATTCAGGTGCACATAACTCAAGCTTACAACGGCGAAGAGGATTCCTCGGCGCAGACAACCACTAACCATGAGGAGTGGAACACGAACCAGGTGGCCCACATCAGAGGAGTCCTTAACCAAAGGCAAGAAGATGGAGGACAGCGGTATGAGGAATGTAACCGCGTCTGATGGTCCACAAATCAACACCAATCAAGAATATTGAAACATAATGAGCTATGTACAGAGATGGACTGGGGCTTGACGGTTCCTGTGGGCCGCAGTGAGGACGCCGCCATGTCCCCGGAATTCTGGGGAGAAGGACTGGGCAGGACCCCGGGACACCCATGTGATCAGTTGTTTATTGGACTACAAACAGCGTGACCAAGCATCGCGAGGGCGCCGATATTTCGAAGGCGTGGGTGGTGTAACGAATATTGGTATCCCCTAAACGTTGAATCGGGACTAAACACAAGCCCGAACCGAGGCGCAAGTCTGGAACGAAGTGTGCACGCCAACCCGGAAATGGACGGAAATCGGGGTCTACATGATGCCACAACGCTCAACATAAAATACGACGTATACGACGGATATATGATTGAATGAACTTACCGTCCAGTATTTGTGTCCATTCTTGGTCTGTGATATCAACGGAGAATGCTATCTAATGTTCCCGTTAACAAAGAAACTGTGCGAACAATATACGGCGATATGATCAGCAGTAACGCAAGTGAAACTAGAAGTCGGGAATTCCCCACAAGGTCTGCTTTGTGGTAACGGTTGGAGTTATCGTTCCTAAACTGTACGATGGTGTGACTTGTCTTTGACTGGATAGTACAGATGGCGCTGCGGGAAAGTGTGACATTTCATAGGGGCAACTAGACGTTACATGTACATGGTCTGATGTGTATAAAAGGCGAAGATCAGGCATGGAAATCACTTCGGATCTGAACTGCAACCAGGTAACTACACTCTTCTAGTGGGCAGTGTATTGCATGCGGAGATGTGTAATCGGTGGACGGTGCCTGTACGAATAAGAGGGAACATAGGAAGCCCAGTGTCTGTTGTATTAGTGAAGGGTATCGAGCAGCAGTGTGGTCGGCGAATGCTGGGATGCGTTGGGGCGACCGGTAATATTCCAAGGGATATGGAATTGGGCTGCTGATACATGGAAGCACTATGCCGCACTGGCGATACCTAGGATCCAACTGTACCTACCTGATTGGAGTTCGAAGGAAGAAGTCACTCTCACAAGCCAGCTTACGTGTTGGGGGCCCTGAAGTGTTCACGGGGGAGAGGCATAACGCTGTCTGAGAGCGTTCTCACCGTGCACCGGGTGACAGAAAACTGGTACCAACCTGTGAGGGGAAGCAGGGCGATTTGATGTGATCTGAATCGTTGAAGGAAGTCTATCGAAAGAAGGTCTGTTTTATCGGTCGTCGTGAGTACCTCAGTCTGGGCCGTTTACGGTGCCTACGAGCACGCCACCGAAGCAGCATCTCAAAACTGTTACAGACAGATTCGCTGCCAGAGACGTTATATTAGACCACATCATCTAGCCGGATACATCCTGAGGCGAGGATCCTCGCAAGCCAGACTACGCCTGGATAGAAATCAGCCGAGATCACGGTTATTAGACGAACCTAGGGTGGGATAATGATCACACGCAAGTGGTGACATCGTCGATACGTACAAACCAGGTGAAGACAGACGCATGCACGGCGGGAAGACGAACCTACCTGTAGGGGGGATCTCTTACAAGAAGAAGCAGACGCATCCACGTTGGGAAGCCACGACACATTCAGGGGACTTCCTGGAGAACATATACTTACCTTGACGTTTTCTGGGGACGACGTTTTCTGGGGACGATATACCTACCTTACAGAGAAGAGAGCCGCTATATCCATAGCCTCGCTCCAACAGCCGGGAGAAGGAAGGACGTCGAGCCGCTATCCTTGGCCTCGCTCCAACGACATTCCATACGGGGAAGGGGTCAGCGAGCAGGCCGCCCCTGCGATAAAATACCGTGGGAGAAGGGCCAGCAACCAGGCCGGTCTTTACTCAGTGCGCGTATATAATAAGTTGTACATATTTACATCTTTAACCACGATCATCCTGTACATTTAACTGAATATTATTGCACATTAATTGACTCTATGGATGGACGGATGGATGTACTTGGGCACTCCATCGCACCGCGATGGGCACAGGTCGTACGAACACGCCGTGCAACCCTCCTACTTTCTCGATCCAGACAAGGTGACAGGTCGAAGTGAATCTCTAGTTGGCAAGAACTAGTGTCGGCAGGGACAGCGGCCTGACAACTTCCACGCTACCATATAACGAGACCTACCTCAGCTTCGTCCCGTTCATTGACCGGCCCGGCACACGTTACACTCTGTTTGTCAGAGCTAATTATGAAGTTCAGTATTTTCAGATATCGCGTTTTAGAATAAGGAATAAGGAACCGCAAAAGGTCATTAATGTCAGGTACATGTAGGTGGAGAAAGGTTGGCTAGAACCATGAAAGGTCATACGGT
The DNA here is from genome assembly GCA_036873755.1 of Hanleya hanleyi. NCBI lineage: Eukaryota > Metazoa > Mollusca > Polyplacophora > Lepidopleurida > Hanleyidae > Hanleya > Hanleya hanleyi. The sequence continues at coordinate 5,961 of JAVTVY010007785.1, forward strand.
CGTTAACCCTTTCGCTTCTTACCTAGACATACGGTCTATTTCACAGTCTTTGAGTTCCCAACGTGGCCAAATGCCAACATTTCCCAGTTTACATAGTAACGAAGATATCAACCTAAAAGTGCCAAATATGGAATTAGGTCCTCTAGAATATTAACCACCTGTCATATTAGATATTTCTACAATGTGCTTCACATAGCAGAGTCCAACTGGCGAAAATAAGATAATTGTAATATATACGAAAGTCACACGATATTCATAAGAAACCGACCGATCAGCTCGCTATGCTTTTATAATCTATATAGAAAAGGATGAATATCTGTTCAAAATTACCATCCTCACGAGCCAGAAAATTGATTTTTGTGCTATGTCAAGTTAACCATATTGGCTTTCTGCCAATCCGCTGTGAGATTTGAGGTTTGACTGGTTTGGGTTGTATAGACAATTCAGTTACCCGATCGTAATGTGTGTGGGGAGGGGGAGGGGCTCGCAGAGTAGTTCGGATTATTATTCATGCGATTTTCATGACATGCGTAAAAGTTCAGCACCCCCTATTTTATCAACAGATGTGTTACGTATTGATGTAGGCCCTACTCGAAACTGCGACCCTCAGAGCATGGTATCAAATAAACAGCAGTACATGTAACTACCTCACAGAGTAGATTGTGTAGTTATTGAAGGAAAATAGGCCTAACCGTGATAGGGCGATAAAATGTCTTATGGTGTGGAGCATATGCTGGGCCTGGGATTCGCCAATGACAATGGACCATGGGAGGACCAGTTCTCAACACATGCGCCGAAGGGCGATTGCATATTCATAAGCTTTACTATTCCCGACCCCCTCAATCATGTTTTGTTCGTTAGGGGGGGGGGGAGGGGGGGAAGCAATGAGGTAGAGGGATTCGATTGACAATTGCAAAACATATCAGGTTCAACTCCAGTCAACTGATTATATTACCTCAACCTCCCCACAGCGCATGCTCCATTTCGCAGGCTCCAATAACATCCCTGCCTCCAATAGCGGAAGTTGGCCTTTACTACGTTGCTATGACGTATAGGGGAAACCAACCAACGCACGGTTCAGTTTGAATCCGACCAAACAACTCCTTTAGCGTTGCACATGAGCGAACTACTTTTCATATGCTCTGTCCAGATAAACAGGGAAAATTATCTCCAGATAATTCTTTTTAACGCTAGGTCAACGGAGGTATTATGCAGACTTGAAAAGTAATCAAAATTTTCGTTAAACATCTATTTACTATATATGATGTCACTGCCGGCGATGTGCGCGAAGGCCCCGAATCCGGTCCAAAAATCTGACTGGTGGCTGGGGTGTTATTAGACCCCCAGCGAGGTGGTTGATATTACCTGGGCGGCATAGCACTGTTTCGTACTAAACACGAGGGAAGTTTCTTAATGGTGTAGGGGTCACACAGTGGAATTCCCCCCCGAACAGACATGTAAAATTGAAAATGCCATTATTTTATATTGTATTGATATAAATTCAGCCTAAAGGTTGATAGAAAATCAGAATGGATGAATTTAGAAAACAAAATATGGAATTTAGTGGTAAATTGGTGACGACATCATGCACATGGGATCGAGGGTATCATTTAGGTGCCATTTTTGTCACTGTAGCAGACGACTTATTACACTGAAAACGAGCTGGCGATGGGCATATAATTCCCACTTTTTTTTAAACTACTGGAGTTACTTGACAGAGTCGTAGTGAATATAAACATCTCATTTGCGTAGTGGATACCTCAGCCGTCAGTAGAACTTGGTGTATATTGTCGAAAATCAGATCACATTTGGATGTTGTTGTTGTTGTGGAAATGACAGGACAGAACTGCAAATTTTTTTCCGAACGTTCTATGTATTGGCATGAAAATGTTCCTGAGATAGATACATTTATTTTGATATATGATATATGAATATATTTTTTGTGTTTAGAGTGGTATCACAGCGAGGCACCAAACGTATGGCTAAATACAGCAACCCTGTAAGTCAGTATAGTACAGAGCACCCCCGCAGTTTGGACTGGTGACTTATAGGCCTCTCAGTGTCGCGACGGTATGAAGCTTGGCACGGCCTACTTTGACCCAGCGATACAAGAAAAAGCCACATTCAGAATCTGCTGCTCGCATTTGTCTAGGAAATGGTACAAATATAATGCCTAAACGACTCTCTTCCTCCAATGGAAAATCGGCTGCCCAATGACATCCATATAGAAATTTCTCAACTTACCGAAGAGTTCGTATCTAGTCAAATACTCGGAATGTCAGCTGGTAAAGCCCAGGGCTTGGATGGAATTTCAATATCACTGTTAAAAAAATCTACGAATCACATATCTAAACCGTTAGCCTTCATTTTTAATTTGTCTTTGTCGACTGGCATATTTGTAGATGACTGGAAATCAGCTAGGGTTACCCCTCTGTACAAAGCTGGGGATGTTACTGATATAGGCAATTACCGCCCTATTTCCGTCTTACCGATTGTGAGCAAGATAATAGAAAGACATGTACATAACTGTTTTTATGATTTTTTAAATAACAACAACTGTTTTATCCAAAATCAATCCGGTTTTAGACCAAATCATTCATGTGAAACAGCTCTTACCAGTATGGTTGATAGATGGTTAAGAAATATTGACGAAGGTCTTTTAACTGGTGTTGTATTTTTAGACTTGAGAAAAGCATTTGACACTGTCAATCACGCTGTTTTATTGCGCAAATTATCTTTTTACGGTGTACAGGGGCCTTTATTGAAATGGTGCCAGTCCTATTTAATGGATAGAAAGCAATGTGTAACCTGGAAAGGCGCCACTTCAAATTTTATGAATGTAAATATAGGTGTCCCACAAGGGTCGATTTTAGGACCGTTATTTTTCATATTATATATTAACGATCTCCCTGACATTTTAACATGCTCAAGTCTAGATTTGTATGCAGACGATAGCTCCCAGTCTTGTAGTGGGAAAAATGTAACTGAAGTAGAAATTAAGCTCAACACTGATCTGCAAAATATTCAGAAATGGATGTTCCTAAATAAATTGAGTCTGAATTTATCTAAAACTAAATGTATGCTTATAGGGTCCGCACAAAAGCTGGCTAGATCACTTCAACTATCGGTTACATTGGACAACATTCCAATAGAAATTGTGACAGAATTTAAACTTCTAGGCATTGTCATCGACCATACTTTAACATGGCAAAATCATCTGTCGCAACTCTGTAAAAAGATATCAAGGAAACTTGGTGTTTTAAGGCGCATGAGTCATTTTATGCCTCGCAATACTCTTGTTTTACTGTACAATGCACTTGTTTTCCCGCACTTTGAATTTTGTTCTACCGTTTGGGGCAATGTTTCAAATCAACTCTCTATCAATATGTTGTATAAACTCCAAAAAAGAGCTGCCAGAATCATTCTAAAGCCCAAAGACTTTTTAACTCCCACGGCTGATCTTTTTAACGTACTGAACTGGATGCCAATCCAACATAGAATCTTATACAAAAGAGCCGTTTTTGCATTTAAATTTTTTAGAAACATTGCCCCACGATATCTAAATACTTTTACATTTGTTACATCTGTACATAGCTACAACACACGTGCTGCTCAACGTGATGCTTTATATTTACCTACACATCGTACGCAGTATTTTAAAAGAAGTTTTATCTACTCCGCAAGTATTTTATGGAATACCCTAAGCACGTCTATTAAAAATTCCGCCAACGTTCAGTCGTTTAAAAGAGCATATCTAAAATCATACTTTGAACGCTGAATCGATCCTGTTGCTATGATGCTTAACTCTAGTCATATTATCCACTTTATTTCATTATATTTATCCATTTTATGACTGTCGTACACTGTATATTTTAATTCATTTTCAATTTTTTATTATTATTTTATATTTATTTTTTTGTGTTTTTTTTTTTTTTTGTGTTTTTTTTTCCCCCCCCCCAAGTAATATTATAATCAGTTTTACTAATATTGTATATATGTTTTAAACGCAGGGCCGCAATGTAAACTAGTTCTTCAACTAATTGTGTAACCCTGGATAAATAAAGGTTCTATCCATCTATCTATCTATCTATCTATCTATCATAACCTTACTTCATGAGATTCAGTACTCCACATCTTCATAACCTTGCTTCATGAGGTACAGTACTCCTCATCTTCATAACTTCACTTCTCATGAGGTACAGTACTGCACATCATAACCTTAGTTCATGAGATACAGTACTCAACATCTTCATAACCGGACTTCTAATGGGGTACAGTGTTCCACATCTTCATGCACTAAGTTGAATACATGTTAATCGCCTTGATTAAATATGGCAGGATTTTTCATCAACAAACTAACAAATTTTTTGGCATATCGTAGTTCATTGAATAATTTGTAATTCATATATATTCCGATATTCAAATGCCCTAATATGATCTTTTCTGAATCAAAATGTTATCAGCTACTCGTGGAATCTGTACATTCTCAGTTGAAATCAATACAACCACCCCTTGCCATATTTGGAGATCAAAGAAAAACCTTGCTACGGTAATTTCCCTATTAATTCGCGATGTAGTGATGAAACTCGCTACTCCAAAAATTGGCTACTTTCCTGTTGTTTCTCTGCGCTTACAAATAATAGCATACGCCGATATACTATACGAGATTCTAGTAACATATTCACTTTACTTTCATCGGCACGAACTCCGTGGTGAAAACGGGAGTGTTCGAATTTATTGTTTCACGGATATTGAAAATGCTCCCGTGTTCGTTTTATTAGGATGGACAAAATCACGACAGCGGAAAAATCGGCCGTTTTCGAATTAAATTTGGAAGGTGAATTAATAGGGAAATTACCGTACTCTATGTCATTCAGCTCAAAATTTAATTCACTATCGATGACATAATGGACAACATGCCCATTTCTGTTTGAAGAAATTAACCCCATTCAGTCATGTCAGTAGGTCACAGAAAATGACAAATCGGTGGTGTTGTATTTAACTTCATATGTCAAGATCTAATGATTTACAAAACCTAACAATAAAGAAAATTCTGGGAGAAAGTTCAAATCTTTTTATTGTAGGACACAAAACAGATGAAAACACAGAACCACCACAACTCAGCCAGGCGAGTACATGTAAATAGAACTGTACCTAAACTGTAAAAATACATGCAACCTCTATAGACATACAAAACAGTTCACTACTAGTACTGTCATTACAAAATCAGCTTGAATAAAATACAAGCTGACATTTTGGACAGATAAAAATACATGTAACTACACATATAAGGGTGAAACTAATAACAGATTCAACAAGTAGTAACATGAAATAGGCTACACTGGGCACATTCCATTGAAGGAAATTGTTTTGATGAAATCAATAGTGCTGCCTTCAAAGAGGTAAAAATCCAAAATTCAAGATATTACTCTGCGGAGTGTGGTCTGATCTAAAATTCATAATTTTGAGGTTCCAGGGATGATCTGAATATACATAACATGTACATTTCACTAAGATACAAAAATATTTACGATTGTACAAGTGTTAATATACAGTAATATAATAATGATCTAAAATGGTAGGAGTATTAAAAGAAGAACATAAGCAATAATGATATGCTGTTCATAACAATGTGAACAAATGGGAATTGATCAGTATTACAAAGTTTAGGTGTAGGCCTACTGTTAATGATTTCCTGCTATTTCAGCAACCCCTACAGCTCTTTACTACTATCAACTCAATCATATATACCATGGTATACAGAATAACAGTTCTTTCATGGGAACTTCTTTGAAATTAACATGTCTGAACAAGCATTAGTCTCTAAATTACAATCAACAACAAGTCTACTCTTGTTGACAGGATTATCTAGTTCCAGGTCAGAACACATATTATTTTTGTAACAAATCTGTTAATTACTGCTTTGCATAAGCAAACGACATGACAATGTTGATGATGCGCTATAGCTCAACAAGGATGAAAACGAATTAAAGAATTCTGAGGTAATTTAATAAGAATATTTTAAATTTCAAATAACTTGTTGACTTACCATCATGACCATTCATAAATATATAATGATATTGAAAAATACCTTGCCATGAATTGTGGACAGAGAATTTAGGGTACAGTTTAACCTAAACCATGTTAAATGAACAACTGTACAATGTGAAGCAAATACTGAATATACCATCCCTAAAGTTGCAATATGGGAAGTAAAACGGTGTAGACTCCAGATGTTTTACAGCTTACGGCTCAATTTACAGCTTTAACAAACGGAAATGGTTACTGGAAAATGCAAAATATTGATTATGTCTCTAACATGATGTAATCTGAGACATCATGAACTCTGATGCACTCTATCAGCATTGTATCAGCAACTGTCTCCTACACGCAGATGCCACTAGAAGTTGGTAGATATACTCAGAAAATCAGTTTCACAAATATCAACATCTTCATTCAGATATCTAGCATTAACCAACTTTAGGTGTAGATCAATACCAAACATGATGTTCATCTAGTATGAGAAAACAAAAGCGAGACTGTGACAATAGCATCAATCCTAACAAGAGCCTAAGGGGCTTCAATATACGCCCGTATATCTGGAATTACATTGGTGCAAATTTCAAGGTTGTTTACTAGCCTTGATTTCAATTGGTAGCTAACAATCCACAGAAAGGTCTACAAATTCGTGCTTCCGAGAATGTAACATATATCACATCTTAGACTGAATGATAAACTAAAATGAGCTTAACTCTTGGTAACAAGTTGACCTTGAATCAAGAGTCAAGAGCTCACATATCCAATACTGAAATCGACAATAGTCAAACACAAGAAAATAGTAGTTTTCCTGCAAATGGATTCCTTTCAGGCGAGAGAATTTTTCATGAACAGGGCTGCACAAATTGCGCGAACAATAGGTTTGGTTACGCAATTTTCATTATGCATAACACATTTTCAGTTCAATTGAATTACGGATATTAACCTGTATACAATAGTGATGGGTTATGCAAATCGGAGAAAGGTTACCCAAAATTTGTTAGCGTAACCCATATTTGTGCAGTCCTGATGAAGGAAGAAGAAAGTGATGAAGTAAATATTTGTTCTTGAGTTAATAAGCAGGTATGAAGTTCATAAAGGACCCCTCTCCCCGTTAAATTAGTAAATGTGTGGCTTTAATTTCACAACAGTTTAACTAAATGTACCTGTTTCAAACATGGAAGACAACTCCACAGGACAAATGCCATATACATGTATGGACGAGAACTCTGAATATTCCAACCTACATGTAACACAGTCAGCTAAACTTGATTCAGTTTTGGGGGACTGTGACCTTGACCTCAAAATGTATGGCTCCTCTCATGCTAATCCATACCTTGAAACTAGAGATATCGCATGGACAACAAATGTTAATGGATGAATGGATAGAACGCAACATCGCATTACACGACTTCGTCTTCGACAGGCATATGAAAATGTGACTTCTAATAATTTCTTGATTTTGGAGTCACAGTGACCTTGACCCACATTTTGGTATGAAACACATAATGTCCCTTTAATGTATCTACTTGCAGAAATAAGTTATTTTTAATGATTTCCTGATTTTGGAGTCACAGTGGCCTTAACCTTGACCTAAATTTTGGCACATGACACATCGTCTTTTCTCAATGTATCAATGGACACAAAAAAATCATGATTTTTATGAATTTCATGATTTTGGGGGTCATAGTGACCTAGACTATAGACCTTGACCTAAATTTTGGTACATGACGGCTCCCTGTAATTTCTCAATGGACTCAAAACATCATGATTTTTAACAATTTCACGATTTTGGGGTCACACTGACCTTGACCGTTGACCTTGATCTACATTTTGGTAGGTGACACATCGTGTCCCACTAATGTATCTACTGATACAAAAAAAATGTTATTTTCAATAATTTCCTGATTTTGGGGTCACAGTGACCTTTGACCTTCGACCTTGACCTATTTTCCTATCGACACTTCATTTCCACCTATTGAATTCACTCAAAAAATTAGAATTTTTAATGATTTCCTGATTTTTCGGTCACACTGACCTTTGACCTCTGACCTCGACCTACATTTGATAATGCAACACATCGTTCCCCCTAGGGCATCCACTCACCAAAAATTAGAACTGTAGATAGAAAACTGTCAATGATCAATGATTTCCTGATTTTAGGCAACAGTGACCTTTGACCTCTGACCTCCACCTCAATTTTGGTACACGACACATCGTCTCCACCTAGTGTATCCACTCACAAAAAATTGCAACTGTGGATAGAAAACATTCACAGATATAGACCGGACACGAACACTTCAGTGCTTTCCTGTTTTTGAGGCCAGTGACCTTTGACCTCTGACCTCGACCTTGATTTTGGTATGTGACATCGTCTCCCCATAGGGTATCCACTCACCAAAAATTAGAACTGTAGATAGAAAACTGTCCCAGATATAGACCAGACACGAGGGACGGACAGACGGATGGAAACCGCCATCACATAATACGTCCGCCTTTTGGCGGGCGTATAAAAAGGCAAGAAATGCAAGACAAGATGTTACAAAAGAGAATTTGCAAAACAAATGTCTTTTTGTAAAATGTGTATAAAAATCTTGTTTAAGATATTGTGTCACAGCTGAGCTAGACCTGCTAAAATAACTGACTGCGTTTGTACAAATGTTATGATCATGTATGAACACAAAGTGGTAGGCAGTTAAAGGTGATGAGTGACTTCTGTTTCACAGTGTTAATGGAGGACAGTTCACCAGCTTCATTCAACACAACTAATCTATATCTGGCTCAATTTACAACTTTAACAAGCGAAAATGGTTACAGGAAAATGCTAGATACTGATTAGGTCTCTAACATGATGCACTCGGAGACTCAATCAATGTATCTTATTATTATTACTTCCGTGGAAAATATGGATACTAATATCAAATCAGCATTGTATCAGTAACTGTCTCTTACACACAGATCTCGTAACAACTTGTATGTTGTCATAGATGGTGGTAGTATTAATATGCATGTTTGGAGGACCGGGTGTAGTAGGTGGTGGAGGAGGAGCTGGAATAGCGATGTCCAGACGTCTGATCGCCTCGGCCCTTGAGAGTCAGAACCAGGCCAATCACTGAGGGTATAGCATGGGTGAACATGGCACAGGCATACATCAGCTCCTTCCTGTTGAACAGGTCCTCATGCAGGTAACTGTAGACCAATGCTACACCCACCAACACATAGCTCTGTCAAAGAGATATAATGGAGATATATATACAGACAAATGATGTTGTGTTTGATATACCGAATGACAAATTTAGTTCCCATAATCAGTTTTCTGCAGAGAGATACATACAAATTGTCCCATCAATGTGAGAAAACTTAAATGTGTATTGCAATATATACTTCTGGCACTGAAGACTGAGGAGGTATGAACAATTATTGACTTCTCACCAGACATCCCTGGTAACACAAGCGAATCAGTCAATCATGATACATTTCACATCATGCCTCCGCGGCCCAAGCAAATGTTGTGACTACAGCTGTCTACCTTGGTTCGTTTGATATACTCCAAGCAATACATGTCTACCACATTTTGATATAGATGCCTGAAGCAAGGAAATCTTGTATTACTAGCCAGATGATTGGCAGACTAAATCTTTCCCAGACTCCAAGAGAATGACACATAGCTGCTCCAATGTACTGTAATACATATCTTAGTTTGCCAAAAACCACTCTGACAGGAAGTTGTAATTAAGCATTGACAAACGTGATCCATGCTATCAGGAAGATTAAACATTTATAAACAATGTTAGTATTTATTATCAAATCAAACCTGCTATAAATTGCCCTAATCCTCCTTTGAGATTCTGCTGTACCGTAGATTAAAAATTCTCACCCTCTGGAGCCTCAGCCAATAGGTTACACTGCGCCTGCGCCCAAAACACACTCACCCAAATCACTTTCTTCTATAAGCCTATAGCGTGCTGCGTGCAAGGCCGAGAAGAGTGGGGGAGGCTGGGTCGGGCAGTCAAGATTATAGCAGGTTTGATTTGATAATAAATACTAACATTGTTTATAAATGTTTAATATTTATGTCTCAAATCTACACCTGCTATAAATTGCCCACTACCAACAGTAGGAGGTGGGCCTCGGCTTTGTTGAAGTGTGCTGTAACCGCTGAGATGATCAGAGATACATGGAACCGTAAATTGAACCCGTCAGTGAACCCTGGGCCTAAGAGCACTGTAGGGGCTAAGGGGCAATTTCTAGTGAGACGGTAAGAAGGGTATAGGGACCGAGGCTTCTGAACCCGAATACTAGTGGAACCAACTGACCATGGTTGTGGTACGTTAATTGAACCTGTCAGTGGACCCTGGGCCTCAGAGCACTGTAGGGGCTAAGGGGCAAAATTTTACTAGTGAGACGGTAAGAAGGGTATAAGGACCGGGGTACCGAATACTAGGGTACCAACGGTTGCTCCAATCGCCAATTTCTTTCTATGAACTTTTCTTGAATGTCCGACACTAGATTTACCTAGAAAAAATAAATACATTTATACTCACTGTATTTACTAGTGTCGGGGTCTTGATAGCTGGCTTGGCTGGTATTGGCGATTACCGATATGCCGTGACTCTTAACCATCTTGCAGACTGGTCGGTCGGCTTGAGATCGGTACTGCCCCCCCCCCCCTCTTTTTTCTTTGAAGACTAGGCGACTACATGTTGGGCAGCAACGAGCGGCCCTAACATGGTCAGGTTGTCTGTTTGTACTGACAAGTCTCTCAGATAGAAATCTGTAAACGTGGAATTGGCACTCCAAGCACAGGTTTGGACAATGTCATCCAGCGATACGTTCTTCCATAAAGGCCATGATGTTGCGATGGCTCGTATTTCATGAGAAGATGCAGAGGCTAGCAGTTGGGGGGGCATCGAGGGATACATGTAGTTCGTATGTCCATTTAATGGTCTTGCTCAACCAAGAGGCCACCGTGTTCTTGGTAAGGTCTTGAGTAGCCCTTGGGAGAAGAGAGAGCAGTAGTAGTCGACAAGAACCTCCGATAGGATTGCTACGGCTGAGGTAGTGACGTATTGCTCGTACTGGAACACTGGACATAACGGGATAATTCATATGTCCATTAATGGTCTTGCTCAACCAGGAGGCCACCGTATTCTTGGTAATATCTTGAGTAGCCCTTGGGAGAAGAGAGAGCATCAGTCGTCGACAAGAACCTCTGATAGGATTGAGGTAGTGACGTATTGCTCGTACTGGACACAGTAAGATGTCGTTGTCAAGTCCTTGAACAAAATCTGATAATGCAGGGATGGAATACAGACGTTGAGCACAAGGTCCTTGTCGTACAGTCTCATTCTTGGCGATGAACTTATTAACAGGCGGCAGGATATGCGTGCCCAATCTGCCGTCCAAGTCATTGATTTCCTTTTCCAAGGCATGAAGCTCGGCTACTCTAGACGCCAGGGCGAAGGACGCTAGGAAGGCACTCTTGTAGGAAACAGCTTCCATAGAGGCAGACTGTAATGGTTCAAAGGGTGGTGGGGCGAAGGTATGAGCTGAGAAACCACACCAATGTCCCACTTCGTAATAGTTGTAGGGAACGACGTGACTAATGCACAGGCATGTAGAAGAGCAGAGATATTGGGATCCAGGCTAATGTCAATGCCAGCAGATAAACGTAGAACCCGGGCAAAGGTTGATCGGTACCCTTCAATAGTGCTGCTTTTGAACTTCTTATCTTGGTGCAGGTGAAGAAGAAAGCAGTGTCGGGATCATAGCCTCGACGTCGATACCATGAGACGAAAATCTCCACTAAGACTGGTGCTGTGATGTAGAAGATCGGTTGGGTGAAACCATCGTCTCTGCAATATCTGCTGAAAATCCTTGGTCTGTGAGGGTACACTTGGTAATCTGCAGACGTATAAGTTGAGCCACTGAGGGTTGTGATAGGGTATCCCGCAGTATTGGCTTAACAGTTTGGCCCAAACTGGTAGGTGACGTGGAGAGGCGGCGAGTAGAGGGATCAGGGCCGGAACACCACGGTCGACGAGGCCACCACAGAGCAATGAGAAGAATGATGCAGTCATATTGAACAATCTTCTGTCAGACTTCCTGCAGTAAGGCAATGGGTGGGTAGGCGTATGCAAGGCATTTGTGCCAGTTGATTGATAGGGCATCGATGGCGTAGGCTCGAGGGTCCAGAAGCGGACTGACGCATAGGGAATGCTGTGTATTGGTCCTCCTCGAAAACAGGTCGATAGAGGGTTTCCCAGATGCTGGTGATGTGTTGGGAGACCTCTGGATGCAGTTGCCATTCGGTCTGTAGTACAGTGTCTGGCGAGCCAGATGATCTGCTAATACATAGAGCTGACCTGGGACATGACGAGCACGCATGTGGTAGTGATGTTGCAAAGGCCAGTCGAAGAGGGTCCAAACCAGACGGGATGTTGGGAAGGATCCGGTGGTACCCATCTTGTTGGTATGAACAAGGACAGTTGAATTGTCTGTTGATGATGGGACGAGACAAATTCACCAGTAGATGACTCCAATGCTGGACTGCACAGATGACAGCTTCCATTTCCAAGAGGTTGATATGAAGTTTGGCATCCGATGTCGACATCTGTCGGCCATCTCTAGGTCGTCTAGATGGGCTCCCAAACCTGTCTCGGACGCATTGGTGTAGAGATGGTGTAGTGGAGCTGATGGTACAAGGGGTACTCCCCGCATGACATTGTAACGGGACTGCCACCAAATCAGATGTGGATGTAGAGACGTCAATACCGGACCAGGGGGTTGAGGAATGACATCTGAAGATATCCCTGTAGGTGGTGTTGCAGAGGCTGAACTTGGAGACGACAGTAGTGAGTGAGGTCTTGAGTGGATGTGAGTTGACCTAAAAGACTCTGCCAAAGCTTGAGTGCTGTAAAGGTGAAGCAAAAACTTGGAACCATAGTCTGAAACTTGGTCCACCGGTCTTCTAGAGGTCGTGCCAACTTATGGACTCAGTCGAAGGCAGCCCCGATGAAGTGACGACATTGCGCTGGTAGCAACTGACTTCTGAGGGTGAGGGAAAACCAAGATGTCGACTGTGTATACCTCGATATGAATACCCATAGATGCAGGAACGCCATGATTGGTTTTGAGATACTGATGAAAAATCATGATGCGATGTTGACTCCGAAAGGGAGAAACTGCCACTCGAATCGTCGACCAGCGATGGTAAGCGTAGGAAACGACGAGAATGAATGGGTATGTGAAGATCTGCGTCTAGTAAATCGATGGGGTTTACCAATCCTGAGAGATGTAGATGGCCCGGGTCGATGAAACCGACGTATCATGACACGGGGTGGTGGCGACAGGTGTCAAACTCCCAGCTGTAAACGGCCGCCGACTACCAAATGGTTAAGGAAAAAGGGATCCAAACCTGGCAACTCTATCCATGCAGAGGGTAAGGTAGAGTGGTTGGGAACACTACAATACTTGATCCAATGACAGTCCGGTAAGGAGGTTCGTCTGGATGAAGTAACATGGAGACCATAACAGAGCACCAAACTTGTAAGCTCGAACATCTCCGACACAAAGGTAGTAGTAGGCCATCTATCCGCAAATGTAACGCATCCATACTCCAGAGTTGACGTCCGTGAAAAACAGAGGTTGACACTTCATGTAGGAACTACTGTCTGGGTCCCGAGTCATTGGCAGATGGACACATCTCGACACGTTATATCCAGACTTGATTGTCCCGTGATACTTACAGAAGTATGAACCCTGAAAATGATAACATCTGAAACAGAGTACTAATGATGCGGACGACAAAAGACGATAAAGATTTGAACACATCGTAGAGGCTCATATGAAACCATTGCATATAGTGTAGCAGAGTCTATCGTTCCAAATCACAAGATGCAGTGAAACCGACCGAGTTAAAGAATAAGTCGATGTAAAGACGGAGCCCAAAGTGTCGTTGCGGAATCTGAAATGAAGGACGATCTATAACGGACAAATGGAAGAGGAAACATGGTCTAGGAAGGCAATGGCGTAGTCCAAGAACATGCCCCATAATTCCACAATCTGGAACTGACCAATCAAATGATTCATAAAGAAATCAATGGTGTTAAATAACCCATGAAATAAATGTTCAATGCTGAATCAATATAAAATTGAGGTCACATACTTACAAGTCCGTCACAAAAGTATAAAATGATCATCCAGTTAATTATGAAAGTAAAAATTATGCAGATAATTTTTAATTTTATTTTATTTTAAATATCTCGATAAAAGAAATTAATTAAATTTTACAATGCTGTAGACCAAAGAGCTGTTTTGGATGAAGCAAGTAAAAGAGGGACGGCTAAGATAGACAAGGGTGAGGTCGAAGTCCGTCGAAGCAAAGTACAAGACTGTAGGTGAAAATCATTAGCAGTCTATGAATGAATGAAGCCGTAGTCCATAGAGTCGATTGTACTGGACTGTGGCTAGATAGAGAAACGTCTCCAGGTCGGATGTCCGTCTTGAACGTAACAAATCTGCTGAAGTCGATATAATGAATAAGACTTGTGCAGGCATAATGCCAGAGAAGATCTACGTAATACTAATGTCGTCTAGGACGAGAGTATTCTGATTGTCCTCCCGGGAAAGTAAACCCACATCAGATCTATTCCTAATTTCTCAATAAAAGAAATTAATTAAATTTTACAATGCTGTAGACCAAAGAGCTGTTTTGGATGAAGCAAGTAAAAGAGGGACGGCTAAGATAGACAAGGGTGAGGTCGAAGTCCGTCGAAGCAAAGTACAAGACTGTAGGTGAAAATCATTAGCAGTCTATGAATGAATGAAGCCGTAGTCCATAGAGTTGATTGTACTGGACTGTGGCTAGATAGAGAAACGTCTCCAGGTCGGATGTCCGTCTTGAACGTAACAAATCTGCTGAAGTCGATATAATGAATAAGACTTGTGCAGGCATAATGCCAGAGAAGATCTACGTAATACTAATGTCGT
This sequence comes from Hanleya hanleyi, assembly GCA_036873755.1. Classification (NCBI taxonomy): domain Eukaryota; kingdom Metazoa; phylum Mollusca; class Polyplacophora; order Lepidopleurida; family Hanleyidae; genus Hanleya; species Hanleya hanleyi. The sequence continues at coordinate 20,988 of JAVTVY010007785.1, forward strand.
CTAGGACGAGAGTATTCTGATTGTCCTCCCGGGAAAGTAAACCCACATCAGATCTATTCCTAATTTCTCAATAAAAAGAAATTAATTTAATACTATGATTAATTTCAAATCTAGGTCTAAGAAATCGTAACTGATTAAAGAACCATTCTGATTTCAATATATGAAGCCTGTACTTCAAGTGAATGGTTACTCTAAGAGACCAACATATATCTAAGTTTCTTCGTAATAAAAACGGGAAATATTTCTTGGAAAATTGTGTACCAGAAATACGCACAAATTCTCATAGATTTTCGTGATTTTATAAACGAATACAATGATAACATTTATTTATCAGGAGAGCAGTTAGGCACATACAAGTGTGTGCAACGTGCGTAACAATACGTGTTGAAATAAATCCGCGACATACATGGTGACGCGAACAACAACACAATAAAACGAAATAAATGGAACGGAAAGATTTCATGATAGCCATTTATATATGCAACCCTCGCAATTGGCGTCGGCAATCAGCACTGCCGACGCAAAAGCTGACGTAAAATCATTTCACGTCGGCATTTTTTTGCCGAAGCAACATGGACAAGTCTGGCTAGATTTTGTCAAGACTCAGTGAAAAACTAACCTCCCACGGTGACAACGGTGTCGACAAAAGGCCGATAACCTGACTTCCAGGGTCTCTGTATCATTGTATATTATTTAACAATAAATTGTAACACTGGTCTGGAATGCACCTGTCATTGTCTCCCATTTGATACAACGCGAGAACATTGTTCAGTTCAAGCCAGCCTGCTGTGAGTGTATGGTATGACACTGCCCAGCTGTGAGTATTGAGTGAGGGTCACAAGGGAAGGGCTGTTCATGTATAGTTATTTGTCTCGGATGTAAGCGTTTCAATTCACCGACTGATGATGGTCGACCACAAGATCGGCGATCGGCAAATCATCAGAAAAATAAAGAACAACAACAATGATAAAGTTTATCAACAAATGTTTTATCTTATTATTTAAAATAATATCCGCTGTCAACCTCTCTGTTTTGCCACACTCGTTTGGAACCTCCTTCTCCAGCAATATGAGGAGAGACGTGCTAAAATTAGATTCTTGAATCATGTGGAACGAATCTTCAGTGGATTCACCCGAATCATGGCAAGAAATCGTCTTTCATTAAAGCATGAAAGTATTGAGGATGAACTAATTGTCAAATCAAATGACTTTGAACATTTCAACCCTGCCAAATATGACACTGTTGTGAATGACTTCTTAACCAAACATCCAGATGGAAGGGTCAGGGCACATGCCCCGCGCCCTTCTGGTTATATTGAGCACAGACGACGACAAAAACGAAGTGGGCGACAGTTGCAAGGCAGTTCACAGCCATATCGGAAGACAAACTCTCTTCCTACCTGCTGAGATGGAGGTTGGCGAGGTAGAAACGGAGCCTGAAATGGAGGCTTCTAGTGATCAATCTGATGTTTCAGATTCTGAATACACAGTCGATGACATTGAGTTGGCAGATCTTGTATCAGAATCCTCAGATTCTTCTTCCGACTCTGAGCATGAGATGTAAAGTTCAGCTGTTTTGAATGACTCCGTGAACTTGTACATGTGTGCATGCAGCAGTAACTTCTGTACTAGTCAATATCATGTTCATTAAAACTTGTTGGAAACTGAAAGTAATGATTGTTGTCATGTATGTTTGGTAATGTTAGGTCATGAGGCACCTACATGTTTATGTAGGCAATAAAAAATAAAATGACACAGGATTCCAATTAAACTTTATTTAGTGTATAACAGTACATAACCAGCAACCGAACACTAATGTGAAGACATGCAGGCATTAATCAATATCAAATTACTTTTAAAAAAAAAATGCCGAGGCAAACTGTATTTTTGCCGAAGCAAATTGATTTTGCCTCAGCATTTTTTTTGCCGAGGCCATTTTCTGAATTGCGAGGGCTGTATATGTTATCGTTAAATTTTAGCAAGAATGGATACTTCCCAACAGAAACTTGAAGACTCGAGACGATGATTTCCCGTCGTTGTTAGCGTAAATCCAGGTGTAAACGACAATACCTAGCAACTGTATTTGTGTCGCCATCTTCTGTTCATCTTGACTGCGTGAAGGTCAAGGTCAGCTGCTAGGCTGAGTCATATGTCCCTTTGTCCCGATAACAAAAAGCTGTTCCACTTCTTTGTCTTCTTCTTTTGTCCGAGAATAGTGAAAGCCCGTTGAATCGCACCACACCTTGGTAAGAGCTGGTCAAACGGGTTCTAGCTTAGCCTGACTGTACCGCTTGGCTGGAAATCCTGGCCACTGGCAGGAATTACAGGCGATGATTGTGACTGGCAATCCGGCATGTCCTCGTTGATACTGTCTGTAAACTCTGAGGTTAATCTCCGCTAGCTGCCTGTCGTGGAGTGGCCGTCTCCAGCGGCCTGCAATAAATATCTCCGTCTGGCCTGTGCATAATCACCAGGCTTGGTCGTCCCAAGAAATACATTCTAGACACGTAGTTTCCCCGATAGCATAAGTAATTATGCTGGAAAAACACAAAGAATGTGAATCCAAATGTGACCAAGATAGTATGCAAGATTCGCAGCGCTTAGCATTCCCGGTGGTTTAGGCATTGTTTCTACAATGTATAACTAAATCTAGACTGAATTTCCCTATCAAGATAGGCAAAAAACAAAAAATCTAATTCTAGCAGAGCTACTTAAACACGTCAGCACGCTGTGCTGTAGGAAGAAAAAGTGATTTGGGTGAGTGTGTTTTGGGCGCAGGCGCAGTGTAACCTATTGGCTGAGGCTCCAGAGGGTGAGAATTTTTAATCTACAGCAGAATCTCAAAGGAGGATTAGGGCAATTTATAGCAGGTGTAGATTTGAGACATAAATTATACTTTTATAAACAAAGTATTCCCTGCCAACTTCTCCATTTTTCATGGATGAAAAAGCATATGGAAGTAAAATGTTATTTTTCTACCTTTTTCAAAAAAGAGTTCCAATCAACTTTGGGACAGTCTTGTACTCATTTAACAAGATTTTGACACTCTGTCACTTCATGATGAGCATTTAGTAGGCCACTTATTTACAAAAACTGTATAAATAGGTTTGTGAACAGCTTATTTATTTACAAACTTCAAGAAAATATTGTTTTATCATTGAAAAGTATTTTACTTTGTCATTGATATAAGTTGTGAATATTAAACATTTATAAATAATGTTGGTGTTTGTTATCAAATCAAACCTGTTATCACTATATGCCAATATTCCTCCATTTGGAGATCTCCTGCAAACAAAATTATCTCCCCTGATCGCTGCGTCGATCGTCCGCCAGGTGGCGTGCTCTCCGCGCATGTCCTTCCTCTTTTTCCCATGCTGTGCAAGACCTGTTTTGAGTCAAGGCCGAGCAAAGAGGGGAGGATGGGTTGGGCAAATCAACGTTGATAACAGGTTTGATTTGATAACAAACACCAACATTATTTATAAATGTTTAATGTTTGTGTCTCAAATCTTCACCTGTTATCACTATATGCCAGACTCCCAACAGAGGAGGTTGGGTAGCCGGCCTTGTGACTTGCTTTTGGATTAAGCGGAGCACGCCTTGTTCTGATTTTGTAAATCTAATATGCCTAGTAATATCCTGATAATTCCCGTGTCGTATAGAGGCATAGGGAGTTCAAGGTATTACAAGTAATGCGGCGAGAGGTGGACTCTGTTCCTACCCTTTGCTCGCATACTTGGCTAGATAATCAGATGCCATCGTGATGCCTTGAAGTCCCTTCGTCTCCGACATGGTCTGTCTTCTATACTTACCGAATTGTCGGGATCTTGCTTGCTTGAGCGGCGCCCCCCCCCCTTTTTTTGATAGGAGTAGTGGACTATACACTGGGCTGTAGCTGTAGGTCCAGTGTAGTCATCCTATCTGTCTGTACAGACATGTCTGAAGATAGCAATCAGCATGAGTTGAATTGATCGTCCAAGCGCAGGTGTCAACAGTATCGTTCAACGATAAGTTTTCCTCAAAGTGGCCCGGACGTCACACTGGCTCTAATCTTGTGAGACGATGTCTCCATAAAGGAGAAGGAGCGTTGATGGCGAGTTGGTTAAACCAGTCGGCAGTCTTCTTCAACCCAGACGGTGATCATGAACTAGTGATGTCAGCTGATGGGTCTGTTAGAAGTGATGAGAGAAGAAGACAGCTGGAACCCCTTGACGGTTCTATAAAGAGTGCCCCAGGCCTCTGACTGGATATAAAAAACCTCTTCTCCTCCAGCAGGCACACGAAATCTGTCAGTGCTGGAATCTGGTACAGTCTTTAGACGTCTGGCCCCTGACGTGTGGAATCGTTCTAGATGACGAAATCCGGGATCGGATGAAAGGATCTGGTTGACCAGTCTGTCATCCCTGTCAAGGAACTAAGTTCTACTGCGTAATGCTCTGATTGCGGAGTGAAGACTGTCATGGAGCTGTCTTGCAGGACAGGATCTTGACTACAGTTGGCTGAACTGGTTCGAATGGTAGGCGTAAGAATGCCCTAGTACCACATCCAGGTCTCCTTGGGTGGTAATTGATGTGTTCGGCGAGACTGTAAGGCGAAGACCATGGAAAGCCGAAATGCTGGAATCTAGTCGATTCCGTGGGTGAACTTGACAACCCTGGATGATGCTGAGTGATACCCCTGTGTACTGCTTGACTGAGATTCCCTGTCCTGATACAGATGCAGAAGGAAAAACCAGCTGTTGCTGGAACAGAAACAGTGTTGGCCACAGGTCCTCTACTATAGTACATTCTCCGGGCTTGATGCGACTGTACAGTAAATAGTAGCTTGCTGCTGTCATTGTCTGTACAATTGGTCCTGGAGAAAAAACCCTGGTCTGCAAGGGAATTCTGGATCGTAGCAGACGTGGGGGTTCGGCCGTTGCGGGTCCCGGTGCCTCCGTAGAAAAGTGATCTTCCGGTTGTAGTACCCTGTAGGACTTGGAGGAAGCTGTCAGCGGTAACCCTGAAGTGATGTGAAACACATGGTGTTGTGACATGGTATTGCTGATACCGTGCTGCTAGGACCAGTGTTGATGTTTCTAGAAGACAGTGACTGGGATCTTGCTCCCCCCCAAACTTGACGCAACTGACGACCGTACTGAACGTTCGTAATCAATGCTGATGTGTTGTACAACCGCAACCTCCAAGGGGGACCGCCTTCTTAGCGTAGATATCCCTAAGGAAGATGATGCGTTGCTTGTCTGTCGTGGTATCCATGTGTCGGCTATCTGTTGCAGGACTAATGGACCCCTCTAAGCTGTGAATTCCGCATCGGTGAATGTGAACTTCTCTGTGCTCGGTTGAAACTGGATCCGGCATCGCCACTCTGGAAGGGGGGTGAAGATGTTCCGGGACGAGCATCCTTAGATTGCTTGTTCTTGCCCTCAGGTGCAGTTGTAGTTGAGAAACTGTAATGAGGAGTACCTGGAGCTAGCCAAAACTGTGCTAGGTCCCGGGTGAGTAGTAGACTGTAGTTCCATCCAACGGACCTCTGGGTCATGGTGTTGATGGTCTGGTTCCCGGTACAGGTTCCATATGCCGGAAACCTGCTTGCCGCTTGAATGTAGCCATTCTACATAATCCGTGGGGTCCCTGGAAATATCCCTGGACCGCCGTGATCATCGAGGAGAAACTCGAAAACGGCCTCTGGAAACGCCGAAAGTAACGACAACCGGGAGTCGGAGTCCAACTCCTGTAGAGTCGAATATGCTCAGTAGGTGTCCGGCTCCGTCGTCTGGTCCGGTCTCTACTGTCATCCTGCTGAATGCTGGAGTCCCAGGTCTGTTCCGGAGTCCTAATTCGCATTTCGGATTAGAGATGACTTTATCCTCGTGTCCTATTCCAGTGTCCGGGTCCGTGTTGACTTGGCCTTGGAAGGAACCTCAATCTGAAACTAGGCTTGCCCACTGTAGACTGGATGTCTCACCCCAAAGAAAACGGGTTAAGTCAAGCCCGACTAACCGTTTTCCCCGAAATTAGATTCCCTTGATCATGATCTCGGGTGTAGGTGGAGTCCTAGATTATCCGATGAAGAGTAGGATCCGGCTCTAGAAGACTGAGGATGATCGTCAGATGAAGTGTCGGGACTTGGAGTAGACCTCACGTAAGGACTGACTTCTTCGACGAAAACTTGACAAAGAGTGACGCTGATCTTCTATATCATCAGGGTCGACCGTTCTACAATCAGGTGAGTGAAGACTCGAAGCTTGGGAAGGATGAAAGGATGACTAGTGGTTTGAAGGTGAAGCTGAGAACCATCAATTCTGACTGACGAGGTTGCCCCTGTCCCGGTCGGAAGATTCCCTCTTTACCTTGGAACTGTCCTTTCTTGTAAGGGCGAACACTACTCTGAGCATCTAGCTTGGGTTGCCCGAGTTCTGACAGGAGAAACGTCCGTGGCGACCTCCTCTGTTAGAGTCGATAAAGGCGCTGAGGAAATCCATCTTGGGCCGTGAAAAGGTCAAGGATCCATCTTTATGCTTCACGTCTGGATCCTGAATCACCTTGGAAATAGCCGTCAGGAACCAATCAGAGTATGATGTAATTCTGTGTTGTGTCAGCATCATATCTTCCACAGCACAGGCTTGCTTCTGTTGAAGTACCACCGCTGGTGTCTTCGTGAAGTTCAACAGTCTGTCAAGATCCGGGTCAGACTTCGGGGCCTTGAACGGTAGATTGTCTCCGTGAAGAGTGTAAGTCTTGTAAGGACCGGGCTTCTGGAGAGATGACGAAGTCTCCAACTGTCGATCCAGTGCGTCGTATAGGTTGGCTGATGCTGGAGATGGTGCGCAGGTTGGCGCAGCTTCCTCCTCAGAAGGCTTGTTTAAACCGTAAAGAGATGCCGTTGTAAGTTTTCTCCGTTCCCGGGCGGGGTCATCAGGCTGCTTGTCATCGCCGACCACCGGTCTGGGCATCTCTGGAATCTCTGGAACGTGTGTACCGCCGCTATCCTGGCTTTGAAGGGTAGCATGTCTTTATTCTTGTCTTCTACCTCCGTCTGACGGCAGGGAGGTGAATCTGTAGGAGATGAGGATGCCGATCCTCATATTCCGAGCCTGAGTCTGCGTCGCTAGAAGAATGGGGTCGTGTCATCTCACGGGTCTCCGATGAAGGAACCTAAGGGGCTGTGTAGCCGGGAGATGACTGTGCTTCTTGACCAGGCTTGCCTTGGAAGGTACCCCTGGAGCAGAAGTCTGTTCCTTGGGTGCAGATCCGGAATGGTGATCCACGAGTCCCTGTTCATCTCTGGACTTCCGTTTTATCCCGATGCTCCGGGCTACGGTGATGGTGGGTAGATGTCCGCTCCTCGCCATCTGTGTGCTTGTTGACGGGAAACTGGTGAACGGCTTCTCCGTCGGGTGTAAGGTCGCTCCGGGGTATGGTCCCTATAATGGCGACTCCGGTAGACTGGACTAGGTGAAGGGGTCCGACGTCTAGGACAGTCCCTCTTCCGATGATGACGTTCAGGATAGGAATCTCGGCGTTGTAACGGTGTACGACTTCGTCTACGAGATCTGCTTGCCGTAGTACCGGGATGCGGCTCCGTTGTACGGGTCCCAGCTGAAGTAGAGGCCGGCTCACGGCGCTCTGGCTGAGTCCGTTCCTCATAGGTCCGTGCCTTCTTGGATGTAGAGTCCCAGTGATCTGTATAAGTCCGTTCTGCTTGAGTCCGTGACTTCTCAGATGTAGCCTCTCGGTGTGCTGGATAAGTCCGTGTCGTCTCCCGCTCTAGGGTACGGCTCCGGACTGTAATTTCCTCCCGAGGAGCTCCGGTGTTGGAGTCCCGATGCTCTGGATAGGGCCGTGATTTCTTGGAATCCCGGTGCTCTCTGTAGGCCCTTGGCTTGTCCGACTCTCGGCGTTCCGTATAGGGCCATGACTTCTCCGAGCTGTGGTCCCGGCAAGCTGTGCTTGTGCCGGGGTCCCGCTGTGGTGATGGAGTCCGTGGTCTTGATTCCCGGACTGCCTTCTCCGCCGTGTCTGTCTGTGTCTCCGGGGTACGGCGGTTCTTGAACAGGTCCCTGTCAGAAGACTGTTCTTCCTTGGGTCGTGGAGACTTGGATGAACGGGAGCTGTTATCCGAGGACTCTCCTTGATCCGTGGCTGTGACGGGGCTGTCCAGTAGAGTCCGTATCAGCACTTTTGCCGGTGCAGTAGAAGTAAACCGTGTCGCCGTGGCTTGGGCTTGACTGGTCTGCACTTTGCCTTTTGAAGGTACCGTCGACTGTAAGACTGTGCCGCTGGGAAAATCTTGAATTCTCTCGGTATCCCGGTAGTCCCTGTAGGCTCTTGGCTTGACGGGGTCTCGGAGTTCTGCATTGGGCCGTGATTTCTCAGAGCCATGGTCCCGTATGCTGATCTAAAGTCCGTGGCCTCTTAGGTGTGGACTGCCGGTGAGACGTAGACTCTCGGCGTACTGGATAAGTCCGTTCTTCATAGGTCCGTGTCGTTCTCTGTTCTGGGGTACGGCTCCGGACCGTAGTTCCGCCTCTGGAAGGAACCTCTCTCTCCGATGGTCGGGTCCGAGGTGCTCTGCAGTCGGAGTCCCGGCGCTCTGTGGTGTCGAGGTCCCGTTCTGGTGATCGAATCCGTCTCTTAGACTTCCCTTGGTAGTCCCGGTCTGTGCTCCGGACTGTAGACTTGTCCACCGTTCCAGCTTGAAGCCCCAGGGTACGGCTCTTTGCCGGGTCCCGGTTCTTCACCAGGTCCCGGCTAGAAGACTTGTCTTTCTTGAGTTGCGGAGGCTTGGATGAACGGGAACTGTTATCCGAGGTCTGCCCAGATCCGTGGTTGTAACGGCTCCGGTATAGAGTCCGTGACATCATCTTCTCCGGTGAACTTGAACTAGGCCGTGTCTTGGGTCTGTAACTTGTTCACCGTCTTGAAATGTAGCTCCAGGGTACTGCTCTTCGCCGGTTCCCGGCTAATAGACGTGTCCTTCTCAAAGACCTGTCTTCTTGTCGTCTTGCTGACGAACTTGAACTGGACCGTGGAGCCGTGATCTTGTATCTGTTCTGTTTCACCATGTTCACGGGACTGTTGTGAAGATTCCACTGGTGGTAGGAAAACTTCGTTTACAGCCAAGTCATTGAAGAGGGCCTGAGTAGCTTGCTTCTCAGCTGGACATCTTGCCAGGTCAGTGGCCGCTCTCCAGAGTTGACTGCGTCGCCATAGGATAGCTATGCCAGGTCACGTCGTCCCAGTCTGCACATTCACGGCATGTCACTTGACTGTAAACACACCTGTGCCCTGCACTTGAAAAACAAAGAAAATGCAAGTCTTTAACTGGTTAAAACTGACGACATGATTCGTTCCTTATAAATCTTTATAGCTGGGCGACTACGTTGGTTCATAATGAACTCACGGGAGAAAAAAATAACCCTAGAGTGCGTCTATAACAACCCCAAAAGTTACTGTTTACAGGAGCTCTTTCAAAACAGGTCTTGTTACCAAGACTGCAAAGGAAAAAGAGGAAGGACATGCGCGGAGAGCACGCCACCTGGCGGACGATCGACGCAGCGATCAGGGGAGATAATTTTGTTTGCAGGAGATCTCCAAATGGAGGAATATTGGCATATAGTGATAACAGGTGAAGATTTGAGACACAAACAATTGTTTTATTTAGCAAAGCAGGATGCCTGCTACTAAGTTGTAAATTTTATGTATTCTATTTAGTACAGAACTTTGTGGGAAAAAATCACCCTGGTTTGTAAAAAATTTATATACCCAACTTTAAGGGGAAAAATGCCAATAAATTTTATTTTAACTCAATTTGACTGTAAAAAAAACTCAATTTTCCGGACTTCGGTTCGTAAAATCTGGACTTCTATGAACCCCTGCATATACCTCTGCAATGGGAGACTTGCACAATACCAACTGTTCAATCAGATTTTGTCATTGCCACTTCCTGTTTGTCAATTTTTGCTCATTTTAACCAATGAATTTCTGACAGAACAAGCACTTCCTGTATCTTCTGGTCCTACTGTACAAGCCTCCCATTGTAGAATGAACAGTGTGGTGTATTGCAAAGGTTGTACAGGACAGGCTAAGGTCTCCTCGAAGACAATTCAACTACCGACAGAGGTGGGACTAGATATCGAAAGCCATTCGGAGAGCAACATTAAACTGTGGATCATGACGGATCATATTACTTCAGGTCTTGACTATCTCTGATGAACCTCATGATAGACAAACTGATAGTTTGTGCCTGTGACAGGCTGCTTATTTTCAAAGTAGGACACTAAAATGTTAGTGGTGTTAAGGAGGAACAGTGTTACTGTGAGATTTTGCAAAACTCTGCAGGGAACCAACATTGATATGCACAGCATGGAATCAGATGAGCAAAACATTGGCAGCTGGAATATTTTGAGGATTAAATGTGTCAGAAAAGCACTTACATAGGGTGAACAATAGAATCATTTTGGATGAATTCTGACCCATGTTGCCCATCCATTACATTCTTTGAATAAATATTTATTAAATAAGCTTTTATTTTCAAATGTTGAATTGCATATAGGCCTCTTTTATGTTATAAAATTTATAAATAAAATTGTTAAAACAACACTCAATATTGAATTGCAAATATATGTATATTGTTTTCTTTCAAGTCATAAAACATCTGTCAAATCATCATCCAGCTGATTTCACTAGTTTTACATGTAATTATTACAGAGTTTGTGAAATTAGGGCACGCAAATTAATGCCAACGAGTCTGCTACGACGTTAGTCCTGGGTTGTCACTGGTTGTGATGCCTATCAAGGATGGCAAAAAGCAGATTTGATTAGGTAAAAGTAAATAATGTTTGTACCCTGAATGTATCAGATTATGGGACAAGCTAGCTATGCCATTGGTTGATATTCAGATATTTAGTGCTGGGAGCTGAAAACCAGTGAGCAAGTACGAAATATCAAACCGATGTCATCTCAAAGTTGGTTCAATTGTGGTCCATCATTCTTCATTGCTCCATTGATGTTCTTGTCTAGATTGTGTTCATTGAGCAGTTTGACTACTGTAAAACATGAAACTTTCGCGACATGAAACTTTCGTGATTTTTCAATTTTAAAAAATTCGCGACATGAAACTTTCGCGATTCTCTCTCTGCGAGAATTTTTTTTTTTACAAATATATCATACTAATAGATGGGGAAATACATACCGGAGGCGGCAAAAACGGCAAAGCCATGTGTATTCACATGTGGCTGCTCTCAGTGTGGTCTTTTTACAGTACTGTTATTCAAACAGGTCTCCTGGCTGTTGGGGGCAGATTATTTTAATCCCGCTGTTTCAGCCTTAAAAGGAATTCCCGTAGGTAAACAAACCCTATATTACGAGATATCATGCAGGTAGTTGTCATTTGATTGTCATTTTTGATGTTTTCAAAGCCCACCGGGATGGTGATGAGGATTTCTTGTCGGCATTAGCTGACAATGGGTTTAAATGTGTATTCGCACCAGCACTACAGGGGATCAAATCGGCCAACATCAAGGCGGCATACGAGGACATTGATGATCGTTTCTAATATTACACTTGCTTCACATTTGCAAGTCTTGGGACTAATTTAGCAGAATTAATTGTACTAGTATACTAGTACTAGTATATTAAATTGTCTCCGGTGCTTTAAACAGTCGCTTCTGAATAGAGCTTTGGTAGTGAGACCATTACAACTGCGCTAATGTCGAAAACAATTGCTCTCGTGTCCTTTATCTGTCGTTGTTGTTGTTGCATTATTGTCTTCGCCCTTGTCATATGAACAATGTTTCTTTCACGTGCATGAAACTTTCGCGATTTATTCCAATCGCGAAAGTTTCATGCACGTGAAAGAAACATTTTTACAGTACTTTTAACATTTTATTTGTTCAATAATTATTCAAGATAGTCATACCACATGGCTCAAATAATCCAAACACTTCTGTCAAAAATCATTTTGAACATCAAAAGATCAGATGAAGATTGGGTCAACATTGGATTCATCTTATGTCAACATTAAGCCAGTCACGTATAGTCTTCAGTGTGGTCACTGACAGTACCCTTACAAGCCTGAAAATATCCGGACATAAATACACCCCCTGCAAAATCAGAATGAGATAGCCCCTCTTCATGTACAGATATCATGGGTTAGAAGGTCATAGTATGTACCACATCCTCTATTTCAGGCTTGCCCTCACCATGCTCACTATAGTCGCGGTCAAATATTAATCTTACCTTCGTAGTTGGTTATTTTCTGACAGTAAGGGTTGAAGGGCCAGATCTATCTCGGCATGGATATTAAGCATGGTCCCATCTTGAGGCAACGAATCCACCAGTTGTTCAACATCCTTTGACAGTGCTTCCATATCTGGGTTACCTAACAATAAGGAATGAAGAGAGATCTGAGTGAATTGGACCATACAACACTGGAATGGTGCATACATGTAAATGAATTGTGAGTACGTGGGTAAGCAGGCCCTAACCTAGCCCTTATCAGCAGTTGGTATGCAGTGCCTTTTTTTCTTTTTAGAAATCACGACTGAATATTCTTAGAATTTTAGCTCTGAATGACAGTATTCTTAAGTTGCTGAAACAATAAAGACTATTTTCAACATGATTTCAGGGAGCATCATTCCAGCCCCAGCCCCAGCCCCCTCCCCCCCCCGCCCCTCTCCCTCTCCCCAGGCATGCAGAGCGTGACTTTCTCGCGCTTACCAATTCCTGCCCTTATATTCTGGATTAGGTTCCTGGTAAGAAAATATTAAAAGTGAAGAGAACTGGGTTCTTATACATTATTGAGTGTCAATGATTGCCTTGCAGTGAACATTATAAACTTTACTGAGCAACAAAACAAATACTGATATTTTTTCTTAAATATGGTTACGTGTACCTTGATTTGAGCTCATCTTTCGCAGCTGACCAACCAATAATTTCAGAGACTTGAATCTGGCTATTCCATCCTTCAAGTTCATCAGTGAAGGATGAAGTCTATTACTGCACTCAGTACCATCAGCCAATAACGCATTTCCATCATTATCATTCAACTTCTGCACGAAAATCGGAGCACTGGAGAATTCAGTTCTGACGTCTCTTCCTGTTATTGAAGGGTAGTCCACATCTCCAGGCTTTCCATAAGCACTTTGAAATATTCCAGGGGAGGTAATCCCAGTATGATAGTCTGAAACTTGAACGATATTAAAACCACCAGGGTTACTGTGATACCTATTAGCTCTCACAGGTTGATTTCCTCCGACAAGATTTTTTTCAAAGAAGTTATTTTCACATACTGGTACTGGTATCTTGGCATGGACAGAAAATGATGCTAAATCCCTTGGTGAAACTTGAGTCATAATGGAATTTGTGACCGGTTTGACCTCATGGGTGGGATTATTCTCCATCAACATTGTCTCTCGAGAAGTTCTGTATTTCTGAACTGTGATTGGCTGATGTGCCGTTATCTGCCTGTTGGTTGGTTGTGATGGTGTCGTTATCTGCCTGTTGATTGGTTGTGATTGTATTGGTAGGTTCACAGGATATCCAACACTATTTGTTTGAGATAACCAATGTGAACTTTGATTGGATGAATGTGGTCTCCTGTCAGAGGTCATCCTAACTGTAGTTCCGTCCATCTGAACCTGATTGGTCGAATGTGAAACAAGGTCAGGGGTCATGCTTGGTGTCATCTGCTTCTCTATTAGCATCTCTCTAGAACTGTTCTGAAAACTTTGCAACCGCCTTTCCTCTTGGTCTTGAATAACTGGAATAAATCCTTCACTTTTTCTTATCCCAAGTTCAACAGAATGCTGATCTATAGATGACCCACTTCTATAGCCATTAAACACAGCCGATGGACTAGGAAGTTGCTCATATGCTGTGTCATCCATATTTTCCATACCAGGATAAATATCTGAATGAGGCAAGCTGATATCTAATGGACCACTTTGAGCATTTTTTCTGTGTGAAAGCTGGGAACTATTTTCAGGCATTAAAAGGTTTGACAAAAATTTCATTGGATGGACTCCAGAAGCTTGCCCTTGAAGTGCAGGTTTTGCAGAAGAAAGTGGTTGTGGCTGAAAAGTCGAGTCTGTAATATTGGAATTCGGGGCGAGATTTTGATTGGCTGCACTAACTTGCTGATAGTAACGAGGTGACGAAATAGCTCTTGGGCTTACTCGCGAGATGTTTGCAGGTTCAGTTGTAACAAGCTGCCTTTGTGTAGTCAAATTTGGAGGAGCGTGAGGAATATGTTGATGGTAATTGGACGGGAATCGATGTGCACTAGTATCACCGGCTGTTGATACGTTACTATGGTTAGCAGACAAAAATACTCGAGGTTTCACATTTGGATTTGAAAAGGATGTGGCTTCAGTCGTCTTTGTGCCACTTGACCCTGGAGTGGTCTTTTCAGCGAACACATTGTCGTCAAATTTTTCCGGATCCGGCGTAGAAGTAGCCAGGCGATTGTTGAACAAAACTGGGTGCTCTCTCATACGAGGTAACTCTTGGAAGCCCAATTCACCAGGGGGCAGTTGCTGTCGCTTGAGGGGACTTTGAGGCACTGTTGAGGTTGTAAAGATAAACAGTTGATAAATACTCCAATTAATTCAATCACCCTATTAACAAGCAATCACTGCCCAATTTTGCCACGAATTTTGATCAGAGTTAATTGGAAAAATTTGATCACCTAAACCTAGGTGTATCTACGTAGATATGGTCCTTGGTATTTTAATATTTTTTTTTATCATTTTGTCAACTTTTCATTCTAAATAAATTAGACCATTTACTGGAAGAAAGATTTCTTAGTAAATTTCCAAAACCCGAAGGTCATCATATGTGGACTGGTCTGGAACTATTAAATAATGTAGTAATGTCTAGTCCGATCACTGAAGGTCACTTTTCTACCTGCGATTGTGTTGATATATAACAATATGAATTATAGAGTAATAAGTTTATAAAAGTTTTGGAAGGGGACAAAATGTTAAACTGTATTCTGTCTTGAGATAGACTGTTAGTGGAGAAGAATCCACGTTGGTGCAATACATGTGGTCAAAACTGTCTAACATGCCTAAATGTAATGTTCACTATGTTCATTTCTGCACGAAAATTCTATTAACTCCCTCTGCATTGGTAGTTTTGAGAGTTCCAAACTGGTATCAACACTGTCATGAACATGAATGAATCGAAGAAATATTTATCGTTGTTCACATTATTCAAAAGATGATGCTTTTTGACAAAATGTGAAGAAAATACCTGTCTAAACATTCCCCAATTATATTTGCCAATGACGTAAAGTATTTCTCAGTAGGATAGCAAAAGAATTCCTCTTGAGAAATGTGAAGAAATGGACAAAAGTAAAATCTATAATATTAGTTTTCTCTTCTACATTTTGTGCATGTGGATGGAGGGTGAACAGGGGAGGAGGGGGAGGTTTTTTCTTGCAGGTAGGGTTATTTCTGATACAGGGATTTTTAAAAGGTATTTACCGTCCATCATAGCTGTGGGAATAACCAATGGTAACCGATTTGTCTGTCTAGGACTTTGGATCGTGTCTTCCAACAGGCCGGCATGATCATTGTGCGTAGCTGGAGTTGCCTCCCTTGACAGTGTTGGCAATTCGTGTGCCTTATTGGGGATTGGAGGTTTACCATGCCTGTCTTTCTTCACCACCTTTCCTAAAAAAGCAGAGTGAATTGAGAAAGATTTCCATAAATGTTTGAGACAGCTGTAGATTTGGTACATCACGTAAATCCGCGAAATTTAGGCTCCCATTTTTTTTTAACATCAAAACACAATCCTTAGAATGCAGAGAACACAGTCACTGTACTACCTCTACCTCCAGTGCAACTTGGAGTCGTACAGGAGCGGTTGATAGAATGGTGACAGCTACAGCATCAAGAGTGGCATACATCAGTGAGGCACATGCTGTAAATTTCTCTGTATCACAAAATCTCACTTCAACTAGGGAAACTTCAAACTCTATAGAAGGCCTCGCCATTTGAAAAATGATGGAGAGCTATAAACAGTGCCCCTAAATCATCCAAGGAGAGTGATTAGCTCCCCTAGAATTAAACCCCTTAAAATTGTTTGTATTCATATGCGAGTGCTTCTCTGATGATATGCGGAAGAGAATACAATTTCATTTTCTGCAATAAAAATTTACATTTTATAAAAAAAATAAAAAGAGAAGTAAAATATGTTTAAGGAGTGTACCTGGTGAGTTATGTCTATATTTAAATTTTAGTATCAAGCATCCTACTTGGGTAATTATTTAAAATAAAAAAAATAATAAAATAAAAATCATTGACAAAATATTTTGCAATGAAAAATTATCTGTTATTTATGTAGTTTTCAAAGAAATACATGTACCTTATTTACAAATATATGTATATTAATTGAAAAGTAGATGGCCTATGAAATGTGTCCAAACCAACCCTGGTACCGGTACTGTACTTCTTTCATTGGAAATATTTGGTAAAAGAAGCTAGAAAAGTCATGATTTCACTTCCAAGTCAGGAAGTGCCAGAGAAAAATGGCAAAGACAGGATTTTACCTGTTTGATGAAGTATACTTTGATTCAATAAAGCCAGGGAAGGATTTGTAAAACCTGCTTTGGAAGTCATGAGCTGAGGAAGGCATTAAGGCAGACAATATGAAATGTCATTTTTCTTATATTTCGACAAAGAGGTAGAGCAATCATTTAACATTCAAAACAAAGAATAAAATTCAAGGGTCACCAGGCTTAATTTTGAACCATCTATGAATGTATATGGTGTACCAAAATGGTTTAACCCTACTCTAATATATGGAATAGATAGGAATTCTATGAAAAGAGCCTCTATTTTCATAGAAATATCTTACATTTTCTTAGAAGTTAAAAAGTCATTTTTTCCAAAATGCCACAATAGTGTTCTGAAACAATGCTGAATCGGAAAATCTAATAAAAATGGGGGGGGTCACCAGGCTTCTCATCAAGACAGTAGGATGCCAACATGGAAAACCATGATCATGAGGCCAAATTACCCTGACTTCGCTGCGTCAGTTTGCCAGGGTTATTTCATCGGGGTCGTATTGCCTCAAAATTTGGAAAGCACATTATCCAATTCAAAAACCCTTTCAAAATTGTTTTCATAAAGGCTTATATTTTCCTTTTCCAATAAATTTCCTTGAAATATCGCTATTTTGGAACATGCGCAGAAGGCGTATAATTGGATTTGTCTGGAACCTCCTTGAGTAAAATAGCTGTTCCTAATGCAGCCTGAGAATGGCGCTGCAGCCCTCATAATTTGTAAAACTCTCCTCAGCAGAATCACATGGCATCAAAATAACACCCTTTTAGCACCATGTTAACTAGAGGCCACGGCCACACTTGATCCCATCGGCCTAGTGTGAACTTGCCGTCCCTTTCACATGAGCAATATAAATCTCGGTATAGACAGATGAAGGGCATTCAATAAGGGGAAACAGAAGTAGTTGGAGGGAAAAACAGTCATGTTTATTTGTATGGAAAGTTGGCTAGAGACAACTAGATATTTTTCATTTAAAAATATCAAGAAAATCCTTCCCGCAGTTCTCCATGAATAGTAAAACAAAACTCAGGCAGGCAATTTACAGGTTAAATTCGGATGTCATTGACATTATGACGTTGGCCCATCTGAGTGTTATAACATGCAGGCTTCGCGCCGGGACATCAAAATTTAACCTGCAAATTGCCTATCTGGTTTTGGTTTTTGCTATTCATGGAAAACTACCTGGTGGATTTTTCTTGATATTTTGAAATAAAATTGCAGTGTGAAAGTTTAGCTACTGTGCAAAGTTTCACTGTTGAGCACACTGTCGGAGCATTTTATTCAAGTAAAGTGAAGTTCGACCAGTTCACAGCTAAGAGATGGATGAAATAAGCAAATTCAAGTGCATTTACTTGCATATGTCAAGGGGAGGTAATCACCTCCCAGCATAAGATATTAAAACAATTATATTCAATATTAAAACAGAATGATCGATTTGAGGACTGGGACCGGGAGAGAATACCCCAGCTAGAAATTTAGAAAATTTTCCCAATTTCTGACTTTCTAAATCTGTGGGGGAGGGGGGCAAACATTGGTGTTCAGATCAAACCATCTTCTTGTAAGACTGAATTGTTCGTGGGGCTTTTGTCCGGGCGCCCTTTTACACAGACCCAAAGATCGTCACAAATGTACCCAATTTCAACAGGCTTGTGATTTACCACAAAATATGCTACCAAATTTGAAGTGTGTAGCTGCAATGGTTTTGTTTCTGAAGCATTAACGCCATTCTGTGGATATTTTCCATTTGTTGCCATGGAAACTGCAAAAACACCAAGCACACAATAATGCTACCAAATCTGATGTGTCCAGCTGCAATGGTTCTGTTTCTAAAGCATTAACCTCATTCTGTGGATATTTTCCATTATGTTGCCATGGAAACAGCAAAGACACCCAAATTTACCCAATTTCAATCGCCTTGTGCTTTACCATCCAACATTGCTGTATACCAAATTTGAAGTCTCTAGCTGCAACAGTTCGGCTTTTAGAATGTTCACGTCGTAATGTGGATATTTTTCATTATGTTGCCATGGAAACCACAAAAATCAGCAAAATGTCCCAATTTCAATAGGCTTGTGCTTTACCATGCAACAATGCTGTATACCAAATTTTAAGTCTCCAGCTGCAACGGTTCAGCTTTTAGAGCATTCACGTCGTAATGTGGATATTTTTCGTTATGTTGCCATGGAAACCACAAAAATCAGCAAAATGTCCCAATTTCAATAGGCTTGTGCTTTACCATGCAACAATGCTGTAGACCAAATTTTAAGTCTCCAGCTGCAACAGTTCAGCTTTTAGAGCATTCACGTCGTAATGTGAATATTTTTCATTATGTTGCCATGGAAACCACAAAAACCACCAAAATGTCCCAATTTCAATAGGCTTGTGCTTTACCATGCAACAATGCTATATACCAAATTTGAAGTCTCCAGCTGCAACAGTTCGGCTTTTAGAGCATTCACGTCGTAATGTGGATATTTTTTGTTATGTTGCCATGGAAACCACAAAAACCACCAAAATATCTCCAATTTGAATAGACTTGTGCTTTACCACCCAACAATGCTGTATACCACATTTGAAGTCTCTATCTGCAACGGTTCACCTTTGAGAGCGGTCACTTCACCATGTGGATATTTTTTGTTATGTTGCCATGGAAACCACAAAAATCAACTAAATGCGCCCAATTTCAATAGGCTTGTGCTTTACCACCCAACAATGCAGTATACCAAATTTGAAGTCTCCAGCTGCAACGGTTCACCTTTTAGAGCGGTCCCGTCTGTATATGGATATTTTTTGTTCTGTTGCCATGGAAACCACAAAACTCAACTAAATGCGCCCAATTTCAATAGGCTTGTGCTTTACCATCCAACAATGCAGTATACCAAATTTGAAGTCTCCAGCTGCAACTGTTCACCTTTTAGAGCAGTCACGTCGTTATATGGATATTTTTCATTATGTTGCCATGGAAACCACAAAAATCAACTAAATGTGCCCAATTTCAATAGGCTTGTGCTTTACCACCCAACAATGCAGTATACCAAATTTGAAGACTCTAGCTGGAACGGTTTGTGCTTTACCATGCAACATGGAAGGAACACCACCTTTTAGAGTGGTCATGTCGTTCAATCAGCCAGCCAGCCATCCATCCAGCCAGCCAGCCGGACAGCGTGACGACATGATCCCATCCGGCATATATGCTGATGGGATAAAAATTGCTGAAGTGAATTGCTTATACCACAGCATTTACCTCGACAATTGCTGAATGCTGTGGCTAATTGTGAGGGTTGCGCTGATGATAAAAGGTTTTACATCAACAAAGGTTGGTCATGCAGGTGTGCGAAATGAATGCTCCTGATTATAAAATGAAGAGTGCGATAGCGCCACTAAGAAGGCACGGTCTGCATTGATTGGCCAAGGCCTAACAAAGTTAATAACTGGTTTCGAAGCAATCCTGCATTATTTTTAAACATGCATGTCATGCCATTTTATTTATTTTCCCGCATCAAAAAATGGCAGACTTATTGATAAAAGTAAGCGGTAACATTACTTCTACTCTATTGTCGCAAGTAACAATCTCCCAATACAAGATCGACAACAGTTATCTACCCCTAAGAGGGGAGATAATTTACTCTCAATGACAGAGCTAAAGTAAAGTTCATTGCATGCTTTTTATTGATGCCATGAGGCATCTACATGACTGTGTCGGTATTAAATGCCAACAAGATCCTAAAAATGTGGACAATACATGAACTATGCAGAATGAGATCAACAAATATCTCATGGAGTTATCAATTGGCCCAGAAGACAGTTTCAAGTTAAATAAATAAAAAGTCGCCCACCCGCCTCATTTTGAGAAATAAAATTGTCTGAGAACCAGCTTATGAAACTTTGTTAGATTTAAGCCCACCATCTTGAACCATACCTTTACGAACATCCAACATCTGTTTAACTATGCTAGCGCATTTGTTAAGTCCCTTGTCTACCTCTCCTGTCTGGTCTTCTGAATCTGTAGAGTACAGAGTATATCCAGGTCGCGACTTTGACACAGGATGACGACTTTTTTTCTTGACCCCAGAGTCATGACTGGAAAAAATTATAAAAAATAAATGTTCCTTTACATCGCATACTATTAATTTTTATTTTTTTAAATGTTGTTGATATTTCATCCATTTTCCCTTTACCACACATACATGTATCATACTCGGTGGAATTAATTTAATTGATTATTTTCACCATGATTCTGCGCGAAAATTTCTATTGTTTTTTTTTTTAGGCTGAAATGAGTCCATGAGTGACCATACTTCTCACACAGAAGTAACCAATGGAACTACTGGCAGTTTTTCATTGATAAAAAAAAAACAGATCAGAAAAGAGATGGAAATTCTGTTCTGTATATTCTGCCATTATTTTTATCATTAGCAGATATTAGGTGCGAGATTCTGGTTTTGTTCACATTTAAACAAACTTTCAAGCAGAGTTACCTCCCTTCACAAAGTAAGTGAAAATGTAATTTCTCCCTCTGCCCGAAGGTCATACCTGCCGAACCAATCGACACTGCTGCATGCATCACATGAAACAGCAAAGTCCAATGGCAGTTTCCTTAGCAAGGCCTGATACCATTCGGCTACATGTACATTTAAAATACGTACACATTGCTCTCTGTGCAGCTGATATTCATGATGCCCACCAAAAATAAACAAAATTTCTCATAATTTTGGCTCGACAGTACACCCCTGCTCATCTGACATCACAGGAAATAAACTTTACCTAGAGATTCAGATCTCATCTATATTTAAATTCGCAAATATTAAGTCTGGTCAATGTGCAGACGTATCTTGATGGGTCGCATAAAATTGATATCTGGCTTCACAAGCACTTTTTGAAAAACCTGATGGAGGGAGGTGGGTTTTTCCGCACAGACCAAGTATAACCATTTTTCTGGCGACCCGATGCAGTAGTTTAATACAATTTGAAAGATTAACAAAATTGTTTGAATTACTTGAGTGAATAGAATTTAACGTCGCTTTCAACAATATTTAAGCTATATCGCGACGAACCAACTAAGCACCACCCGAAGAGTCAGCCTTCGACAATATTATTTCCTGGAAAAAAAATCCAGACATCAAATAACTCTTTGGCTCATGGTTACGGTAATTCCCCTAATAATTTGATCACCAGAAGTGCAGTAAAAATGGCTTATATCTGAAAATATTCTTGATGGCACCAGCTACAAAGTGTTCCATTTTGTCATCATATGACTTTTCTTCAATTTGACTTTAGGATGGGAATGTTACTTTTTCTCTGTGTTTGAGTAATAGAGTTGAAAAGTGAACTTCCTGTGATTGAATTATCACCAGAATTAACTAAGAACATTATTTTGAGATAACTTTGAGAGAGAAATGTATAAAGAGTATTTTTAAAAATGTAAATATATATTTAGTGTTTTAATTATTTTTGGGGTGTAGGTAGTGATAAAAAAAAAGGTTGAAACAGTGGTGCCTGTGAAGCTAGAGATATATTTCATTCAGCCTAATGGTTTGGGAGTTGTCTCCCCTTGGTCCATGCCTTCAGTGCACAGATCGCAATAAAGTTGAATTGAAAATTGAATTGAATTGAATAATGAGTGTCTGTCAAATTAGCACTGAATTCTCCTAGTAGTATGTAAAGTACATGTGTATAATGTTACCCTTTGTGAAGAGTCGACTTCCCTCCAGTTGATGGTCTTGTACCGCTCAATTTACCCTTCACATTCAAACCAGACTACAAAATAGAAAAGTGTGATAATATCAATGATAAACATGCATCTAAATATGTCAAAGAGAACAATAATTATCTGGATTAAATTTGTTCCAAGGTAAAATTTAGGTTGACATGTAGGTTGACTTTGTATACACGCTGCGATTTTCGTCCTGATGCAGGCAGATGGTGTTACACCGACACTTTAGGGGGTTACACATTCTAAACAATGGGAGAATGCACAGGTAGAGCATCTATGATGTGTATGGTTCTGTATGCTTTGATAAGCCATGATTGAAATAAATTAACAGTTTTCACAAGTTTTAGCTCATATAGAACACAAATATTATACGGTATTCACAATAATTCGCCAATTTAATGTTGCCAGATACATGTACATCCTATTGTACTGGTTAAAGGTTTGAAATCAGCACTTTCACTTTCCCAGCATATCTACTTCATAAATTCAGACCAGTACCTTGGCCTTAGCTCTCCCAGTGGTGAAGGTTGAGACACCTGAAGCTTTTCTTGGTTTAGGTGGCATGGTCTGATGTTAGAGGTCGTCGCCTGTATGAAGATATTCCCTTAGATTGGAACTATGGATTTCCTTGTATGCACCATCGCCTATAATACGTGTATCTACAACAGAAAATATGTAATTGTCATATTATAGAAGAACACAGTGTACCCACACTTGAACCAAAGCAGTAGAATATTGGCCAGACAATGAAATGCTTAGTAAAAATATTTTCCCAGATCAGCTCAAACTGGCAAGGATTACACCAGTGTTCAAGAAAAATGATCCCTTAGATAAGAATAATTATAGGCCAGTGAGTATCTTGCCAGTTGTATCGCAACTTTTCGAGCGAGCAATGTGTGATCAATTGTCAAGATACTTTAGCAACATACTCCATCCATATCTATCGGCTTTCAGATCCGGCTACAGCTGCCAATCTACACTCGTGGCACTAACTGAGGAATGGAAACGTGCACTGGATGAAAACAAGTATGTAGGAGCAATACTAATGGATCTTTCTAAAGCATTTGATTGTTTGCCTCATAATCTGATGATTGAAAAGCTGAAAGCATATGGAGTGGGGGATGATGCTGTCGATTTCCAAGATAGCTATTTACAAAATAGAAAGCAGTGCGTACAAATAGGGTCAAACCGGAGTTCATTTAAGCAGATAATTGAAGGTGTGCCACAGGGCTCTATCTTAGGACCACTGCTGTTCAACATATTCATAAACGATGTACTTTATTTTGTTGAAAAGGCTAGTCTTTTTAATTACGCAGATGACAACACTTTAGCCTATTCAGACCCATCACTGGACTCATTAAGGAGAGTGTTGGAGACTGAGGGTGCATGAGGCCTTAATCGAGTGGTTTACCAATAATTATATGCAGGATAATCCACAGAAATTTCAGGCACTGGCAGTTGGTAAACGAACATATAAAGACAGGCCTACCTTCAACATCGGTGGTGTTCATATCAAATGTGACGAACATGTCAAATTACTTGGAATGGAAGTTGATCATCTTTTAACGTATGACCGCCATATTTCTAATGTCTGTCAGAAAGCTTCCAAGCAAATCAATGTACTGAAACGTATAGGTCAACATCTATCCCTCGAATGTAGGAAATTAATTTATCATGCGTTTATTATGTCCCACTTCAATTTTTGCCCCTTAGCATGGCATTTTTGTAATGTCGGAAACACGAGGAAGATAGAAAAAATTCATCATAGAGCACTCAAATTTGTCTATCATGATTACACGAGTTCTTACGAAGGTCTATTACAGAAATATACATGTGGCTGTCGCCATCGGGACCCCTCGGGTCGGGCCCAGAGCAATTGTGGAAATAATGTTTCTGACCCAAACAACTCACATATTTGGGGTGGGCATAATTTTACCTGTATGATATAGATCATAGACAGACAAAACAATATAGCAATAGAGCAGTGATTACCTATAGTAGATGTAGTCGAACGATTACTGTCTATTCACAGCAATCCACACAGGTTTGTGTGAACTCCTGAAAAACACATCCCATGGCACCGACTTTCAATAGGCTTCTGGTACTGGCTGTATTAAACAACTGTATTAAGTTCCATTGTTGTGAGTGAAGGACTTTTGAGATATGTGTTTACAAGGATATGGACCAACTGACATGTATAAAGGGGCAGAACTCCTGAAAAACACATCCGATTACATCGACTTTCAATAGGCTTCTGGTACTGGCTGTATTAAACAACTGTATGAAGTTTCATTGTTGTGAGTGAAGGACTTTTTGAGATAATGTGTTTACAAGGATAAAAACAGACAGACATGTATAAGGGGGCATAACTCCTGAAAAACACATCCAATGGCACCGACTTTCAATAGGCTTCTGGTACTGGTTGTATTAAACAACTGTATGAAGTTTCATTGTTGTGAGTGAAGGACTTTTTGAGATATATGTGTTTACAAGGATATGGACCAACAGACATGTATAAAGAGGCATAACTCCTGAAAAACACATCCGATTACACCGACTTTGAATAGGCTTCTGGTACTAGCTGCATTAAACAACTGTATGAAGTTTCATTGTTGTGAGTGAAGGACTTTTGAGATAATGTGTTTACAAGGATAAAAACAGCCAGACATGTATAAAGGGGCATAACTCCTGAAAAACACATCCAATGGCGCCGACTTTCAATAGGTTTCTGGTACTGGCTGTATTAAACAACTGTATGAAGTTTCATTGTTGTAAGTGAAGGACTTTTTGAGATAATGTGTTTACAATGATATGATGGACAGACGGACGGACAGACGACGGAGGCAACGACATTACCGCTCGGGCAGAATCTGCCCGAGGCCGAGGGGTAAAAAATGGAGTTTTCCATTTCTCCCAGTAGCAGTCAAAAAGTAATTGTGATATCGAACTGTGATAAAAAATATTTTTATTATGTTTGTATATATGTATATTTTTATGAGTTTATTGATTTTAAAAGTCGGTCGTAAAAGCTCCACGGAGCTTGTGTTTGCTATGTTCTCTGTACTAATGTACACCAACTCCAAATAAAATTTACTATGACTATGACAGAACATGATCTGGAGAAGGATGTCAAGATCAATGTGATCATTGACATCAGTCCGTACCGTACATTGTTTTACTACTCTATCTTGCATTTGTTTTTATTTTCGTAGAAGGGACCATGGAAGCCTACGGGAATGTAGGGCTTGCTTTTCCACTGGAATCCGATTCTCGACAAGATGGCAGCAAAATGATTCACCGGAATCCAATAGATAACCATAGAATTTTAATATAAATCTGTATAGAAAAGATAGCTTTGGAGTCTCATGGATTCCTGAAGAGTTGAGTTGCGCAAGAATCTGTTTTGGTTCCGCAAATTTCGACAAAAAACAAGGCCTGCAGCATCCAATATTCAGATGCTGAGAGTCCAATATTCAGATGCTTAGAAACTAAATTAAGGGTTAGATGAGAGACCAACAGATTAAAAAATGCATTAATTAATTTGATACAAATGAAACTAATCAGGCCTCCATATTTATGCAACAATACAGAACACAAAACCCAGGGGTGTTTCTAGCCGATTTTTCATCGTGGTAATCCCGATGAAAAATTGTAAGAATTGAGTTTCAGAAGATTTTTGTAAATTGAGTTTTCCCTCGACAAATTCAGTTTCTCTTATTTTTCGATATTGGGCGCACTTGCAGTTAAATAAAGTTATTTTAATTCTCAAAGATGGACCTA
>JAVTVY010007786.1:0-48424 GCA_036873755.1 Hanleya hanleyi
TCCCCGCCTGTACCTTTCGGATAAAATATGTCCAATTATATTTCACGAGGAATCCTAATTAATGCTTCCATATATGTTCATCACACAAGTTGAATCTGACGAGGACCAGAACAATTTTGGAGATAATTTTTCAAACAAAGATTTGTACTACGTGAATTCTGACCAAACTTCTTATCATGGGGTCATGGGGTTTTCGATCCGATGGTTATTTTATTAACTTATCGATGGATGCAAATTTGACAAAGATGGATAATGTCGGTATTTAGAGGTTGGTCGGTTTACCCAGGTGTCGGTATTCGCAGGTTTTACTGTACACTCCTATTGCATATATTGAGAAACATAAATATGGTATTTTACAAGATATGCCCAAAGATGCATGAGTCGATCACTGCATATAGGAGGTCCTAACTATGGAAAATTACTGATATGATAAGAAAAATATTTTTAAAACAGATAAATTACAAGCGTCTAGTCCGTCATTCATAATCCAGCCGTCGTCCATTAGAGAATATCCGCGTCCATAATCCAAAGACCTATTTCATATTCCATATAACAGTATTAGCACCACCAAAAAGACAATCATAGTATACATAAACATAAGCTGTTTCCTGCAAGAGAGAAGCGGTCAACAGTTTTCAATGATGCCGGCAAGACATCATGATGTTCCAAAATATCAAATCCGTATCGCTGATCAGTATTCTTAATCCATAATAATCGTTCTAAAGTCGTTATCTAGAGAATGGTGTATCTCAGTCACGCTTTGATTGTGACTGTTCATATGAGCACCATGAGGATCTTGAAGTACATGGGTTCATACGGCCCCTAGCCCCAAGTTAAGCGGAATTAGACACAAGTTACGAAACGTAGCGCCATAGATCTTGCACGCTACGTTCGTATTTTGCTATCAGCATGCGATATGTATCGCCAAATTTGAGAAACTTTGAGTGGAGGCGCTTGGTGGAAGAGCCCTGTTTTATAAGTTTCTGCAACAATGTTTTGTGACGTTGGTTAAAATCATCACATTTAACACAGGATCTAGCAAATGCTACTAAGCGAGACATGTATACGCCATATGTCTGTCTCTCGATCACATGACACGTGTAATACGACTGACTAGGTCCGTGACGAAATGTTTTGGTGAATATATTTAATATCGCACCTCACTAATAAGTTTGAGAAGTTACAAAGACAGTCCCGGACAATTTGTGGTAAAGCCGGTACCACAAATCGATGATTACACCAATTCCAATCGGCCAAAACCATAAGTATTCCAATATTATGTGAAATAACTGCAGAATCGACCTTGACATAACTTCACAAGTTTATATTTTACGTCGATCCGACGATATGTTTCCTGTAAATGTCTCCCTTTTTTCCGGCGTATCTACATCGGCCTGTGCTCTATAACACCTGTAACTAAGATAACTGTATCTACATCGGTATGTGCTCTATAACACCTGTAACTAAGATAACTGTATCTACATCGGCCTGTGCTCTATAACACCTGTAACTAAGATAACGGTATCTACATCGGCATGTGCTCCATAACACCTGTAACTAAGATAACTGTATCTACATCAGCCTGTGCTCTATAACACCTGTAACTAAGATAACTGTATCTACATCGGCTTGTGCTCTATAACATCTGTAACTAAGATAACGGTATCTACATCGGCATGTGCTACATAACACCTGTAACTAAGATAACGGTATATCATTTCATAGTGTAATGATTAGGGAGGTTTTAATGATGTTTGATGTAGTAAATTCTTTGAGAGGAGATCTCTGTTCTGTCCGTAACGTAATCCTTGTCTTTGTCTTTAATCTCTTTCTTTGTAAGGTACACAGTGACTGTAATTTTTACTGTAAAGGTGCAGTAAGTTATTGCTTTCTTTCACAGTAACTTACTGCGAAACATAATACAGTAAAATACTGTAATACAAGCTGTACCTTACTGTATTACGGTGGATACTATAAGTTACTGCATATATGTTTTGAAATACAGGATTTATTGGCATGAATATAAAATACAGTATACTTAACACATTTACTGCAAATTGTGTACGAAGAAATAAGAGTAATTCGTCGTACTGTTTCACATACATCAAGTTCATGCATCTTTAAAAGAAATACATTTTGTATTGCTTTGATTGTCAAATATAAGTACAGAATTTACTACTGCAAATTGATAACTGATTCCTAGTCAATTCATTCTTCTTTGTTTGTTTGTTTGTTTGTTTGTTTCTGGGTAAGTGTGCATCATCAACTTTAAGGTTCAATTACAACATGCTTCGATGTTAACTCGTAGGAATTCAAAATATCTATTATGGTATAAGAATTACATTGATCGACACGATGTTGCACAGAAAATTTGTAAAATTCAATGTTTCGGAAACTCCATAATTTCGAAAAGAAATCCCCAAAATTTCCAAATCGTAGACCTATCCTCACACAGAGCCAGTTTTTACTTTTCTCGTCATTCCTTACTTAGAGGTTATGCAAATGGGCTCAAACTGACCCCAATATGATAAGTTACAAATTCGCAAAGTTTTGGCTCTCTATAGTTTCTATATTTCGGAGCACCATCCTCTCAAGTTAATTCTTATTGTGAAACAGAAAGTTTCTGACTTCGTAGCTCGTCATATTGAAACAGACGTGAACATCTCTGATTTATCTAAAATCATGTATGTGGGTGTTGGGCTTATGATATAATATATGGAATAGTCGAACACTACTTCAGGCACCTTCATATGTTTATGTACAGTGGTAGTACATCTGGTGTTCAATAAAGTTATCTGTTTATCTCTTTGACAAACAGACAATAAGTTGTCATATTGTCAGGAAAACGTTAATTTATATAACTTTTGTATTATCAGATCAAACAGATTTTTAACGTGTGATGTCCATTTCGATTTAGCTTCAGAATTTTGTGTTGAGGGCATCCGTACATGATTGCCTTTTATAGGCCTCCACTCAAAAACAGCTATTCAAGGGACATATCTCTAATCGCCAAAGTATCATTTGTCCGCGCTCTTTTGAGTTAGGGCTGGATGTACGCACCACCCAGTTTTCACGTACTATGCGTCCTCTGGGTGTAGGACAAAACCCCCAGCGGACAAAACCCCCACGGACAACCCCCCCAGGACAAAACCTTCGCCGGAAATAACCCCCACCGGACATAACCCCCACTGGACAAAACCCCCATCACATATTATTTCCTATGCTATTTTAGCAATAAAAGAAATAACATGGTAAATGATAAGATCTCAAGACAAACTTATTTGATGTTATAACATATTTATCTTCAATAATTGTGTGGCCTACCATACAGGCAAAACTGTTCTTACATGACCAATAATTGGAAGTAATTCCATATTCTCACTAGCACATTTTTCCCCCCCAAACGAAGTTTTTCACTAGCACATTAGTACATGTTTTTCAGTAGCAGATTTTCACACCAAACGAATGTTGTGTCCAACTGTCTTCCGACCATCTCTGACATCCATACATGGATTCCGCAGATTCCATAGATTGTCTAGTAATTGTTTAGTTTACACCAGTCATTACAATCCTTATCTAGCTGAAATACACTAAAAATATGAAAAGGATCATAGAGAATAGATATTTATGAATCTCTATATTAAAAATGTAAAAATTTTGTCTGAAATAGATAGTTTTGGGTGAGATGGGGGTTTTGTCCGACTTTTCAATTTTGGGGGTTTTGTCCGTGGGGGTTTTGTCCTGGGGGGTTTTGTCCGTGGGTGTTTTGTCCTAGGGGGTTTTGTCCATTGGGGTTTTGTCCGGATCCCGTGTCCTCAATAAAAGATACTCGGTGTAACGGTATCTTTACAGTTTTGTTATTTTCATGATTCATGTACACTGTGTGTTACATTTTCTTTGCTGAATAAAGTTATTGGAAATCGAAAAAAATGTCCGAAAAAAACATAAGAAATGAATATCCTTTCTAATTTTTCTTTTTCGAGAAATATCGGTTTGAAATCATATAACTAATTTACAGTAACAATATATTATTGCATTTTTTACAGTACGTTACTGACATCTTTGCCGCCAGTAAGGTACTCACTGTATAATTACAGTAGCATCCTACTGTGAATTTTACATTAAGTTATACTGGCACCTTTGCTGCACTTACTGTAATATTTACATTAATTTTTTTGTGAGTTTAGATTGATTAATTTACCATCTCATTGCCCCTGCTCCAATATTGGAATGAAAAGGATATAATGTGAAAGGCTGGGTTAGCTGTAACACCAAGGTTGCAATAAACATCTTCAAGCTTTCTTTGCTCATTCGTCATTTATCTTGTACACATACATATAATATATTATGTAAACATATACTATTTGAATTCAGACTAAATTTTCGTAGGCCTAATTATTCTCGGTCCTTTGTTGTCTCCGATTAAAGGTGGGAATTTTATACTGGTTATTGCATATAATTCCTTAGTAAAGTCTATGTTTCTATAGGCACCTACTACAACGCTGGCTGTATAACTTTTCCGAGTGTAATAGGGCATGCTACGATAATAACAATTGTGTATGAAGAATCGTTTCAAGTGGGTAATCGGTATAACATCAAAGGATTAGTCGGTATCATTTGGCAATTAAACACTTTATTAACCTTCAAGTACTTTCTTTTCCAAAAAAAAATGAACATTATTGTCAATATATTGGGTAAATGAGTGACTGACTGGTTAAACTTCATAAACGTATCTTTCATAAGTTTCTGTAATTATCCCCAATATTTGCGATTAAACTATTTTACACACGCGTTTGCGAACGGAGATACACGATTGTCTGTAATACAATCGACTCGGCCAAATTGTTTTGGCAATATATTTTATATCGCGGATAAAGGACCCATCACTAATGATTTTGAAAAGTTACGAGGAGCAGGTACCGGTACCATGATTAGATATGCATGATACTATATGTATAACTGAACTGAAGTACTCCTGGTCAGTATCATTTGGTAATTAAACACTGTATTAACCTTAATTCGGGGACTTTGTTCTCTTCCGAAAAATTAAATATAATTGTCAATATATTGGGGAAGTTATAGTGTCACCGGCTGGCTATATTTCATCTTTATTAAGTTTCTGTAATTATACTCTCAATATTAGAGAAAAACTATAATACACGCGTTTACACGATTGGCTGTCTCTCATTTGCATCATGAAACATGTAATACACGACTGACAAGGTGGATGACGAAAATGTTTTGGCCAATAAAGGACCTTTAGCGATAAGATGGACAAACGGCCCGGTGAGCAGTCCATTCACAACGGATCACATGACTCCAGTGAAATTGAACAGATTCTGTTTGACCGCCGCGAGCATTGTTTGTGGGGCAGAGCATATTTTACTCATGACTTTTTTGTTTCCTGTAATTAGATTGATGATGTATCATGATATCTTCCTGCCTTCCCTGTTACGTTAATGTCGTTAATTGCATGAAATAACAACTCGAATACGGAAATGAAGTGAATAAACCGTATCCTTCACTCGTTGAATTGAGTGTCCGCGAGTCCCGTCTTTTGAAGTGAACCCCCGACGACTTTCGCAGTCATTTTTTTTGTACAATAAATATACTGTAAATATACCCTCCTATGTGGTATTTGACGAACAGTGTATATGGCGTACAACTGAAAACCACGCACAATGTGGAAATTGAGGATAATCAACAATGTTTAAAGTTCCGAATGCATGTGCTCTTAGCTCACCGGGCTCAAAGTATCGGTTGCACGACCAGCTTCGTTTGATGGAACGGCCCTTCTGGGTTTACGCTGATCAACAGCTGCACGGCACCACGTCTTTACCTCTGGTAGGACTGTTGTCGGTAAGGATTATTGTGAGTGAGTGAGTGGGTGAATATAATTTAACGTCGCTTTCAACAATATTTCATCTCCACCCAGCTATTAAAGTTGCGTCCTGCTACTTCAAAGAAGAAGCAACATGGAACCAGACACCCTCCATCCACCCTAACGTAAGGAGTATGGTCACAAACTGCATTTTGTCGACTGACCCATCATGAATGGTCAACATATAATTTTCTCACTTGGCCTTTTTTCTTTGGCTTGTCAGATCAGGCACATAACGGAAAGACCACTGTTGATATCGCCTATATCTCAACGGGTAATAAATATTCTTCATCATAGACATATATATATGTACGAATTCACCGAACAGAACGATCTTTTTGTGCTCACTTTTGATGCGACTAAATACTAAGATGATTAAATCAGTCAAGATATTGTTGTGTCCAAATCTCTAATCACGCGGACCAAGCTATAGCAAGGAAAGGAAAACTTCGCAATATTTGCTGAATATTATATCTTGAGAAGCATTCTTTCAACAAACAAATATTCGTATATATATTGCAATCAAGGAGCAAAATCCAAAAAGGCATAAAATCCTTGTAAGATTTTGGACGAATATTTTGGGATTCGAACCAGCAGACCATCAATCAAAATAACAACTCCTTTCGCGACTACAATTAACATTGCTCCAATTATCGTATTTGAAATTGAGCACCAAATGTCTAAAACAATATTCAATAAAGTTTCATTTTTTTATATGAAGATAAGCGATAATCAAGACGTGGTTTGCTGAACAGCTAGGGATTTAATAGAGGATTATTATATGTGAGTATTTTTTGGTTATAGTTTATCTTCATATGCTTCATATGATAGGCAAACCATACTGTTTGAATCCAAAACCTACCAATTTGGAGAGTTCTTATTAGAAAAACATGGCACTCGTGCTCCCAATATTTCAAAGATAGTTGAAGAAAATGTAATAGTTTATGATATTCGTGTCGCATTTTCGTTTCATTTTTCATCTACAATCTTACCTCATCTGGAGCGGTTTGTTCACCTCAACGTGCATGGTCCTTGATACGAGAAGGACAAGGGCTCCTTTATCCACTCAAAATGTAGATGGCTTGAAAATGGAGAGAAAAGCTACAGATCTTTCTATAACTTGGAAAAAACAAATACGAAGCTGCGTATCTGAAAACCCATCGGCTCTGGGCTCCAACCATTCATAATGTATTCAATCTAAACCAAGATGTTAGGAACACCAAGCAGTCAAGTGACAAATATACAGATTATCAAACATTTTACAATCAGAAATGGCCCTTGAGGTTTCCGTCCAGTCAGAGAAGCCGGTATTCATTACAAAAATCTCTTGATACATTGGTGATGTATACCAAATTCTACATCAAGCACTTGAACAGTGTCAGAGATAGAGATCATTAATGATTTTGCATAAATTAAAAACGGTCGCCCATCCTTCCCGCCACTCAGATGGACTGATGTGGTTTTTCATTGCAAGTCTCTTGATACATCGATGCTGTATACCAAGTTTCGTATAGAACACTGGAATGGTATCAGAGATATACATCATTAAAGATTTTGCATAAATTAAAGATGGCCACAAAGTTTTCCGCCCAATCAGAGAAACCAGATCTGTCATTTATCGTAAGTCTCTTGAAGCATCGATGATATATACCAAATTTGACATAGAGAACTTGAACGGTATCAAAGATATACATCATTAAAGATTTTGCATAAATTAAAGATGGCCGCCAAGACTTCCACCGAATCAGGGAAACTTGTTTGGTTATTTCTTTGAAGTTTCTTGATGCATCGATGATCTATACCAAGTTCCACAATGAACAGCGAAATGGTACCCGAGATACACAAGATTGATGGTTCGCATAAATTAAAGATGGCCGCCAAAGTTTCCACTCAATCGGGTCCATATTCAATAGGGTTTTTGTTTCACGAGCATATGGATGTGCACTGCATGTTTGGTGTGCCTAGGGTAGATCGTTCTAAAGATATCTTGGTAAAGCTATGACGGTTTCGCATAAATTAAGGATGGCCGCCGAAGTTTCCAAACAATCGGATCCAGCTTGAACAGGGTTCTGGGTCACGAGCATATGGATGAGCACTGCAAGTTTGGTGTGCCTAGGATAAGTCGTTCTAAAGATATATTGGCAACGAGAAAGGTGTAACGGACAGACGGACGGACGTACATGGCTACGACAATGCCCTTGGGCAAAAGCAGATTTTCTGAATGAATTGGAAGCATATTATTCAAAATTGTACCAGTCAAAATTGCAGAACCTGGTCGCGTAGAAATCTTCAAACAGCCTTCCCAAATTCAGTACAAACGCTCCCGAAGAAGATAGTGACAACTTGGAATCTCCTATCACAGAACTTGAATTTCAAGAAGCTTTATTTAGTATGCCGCTAAACTAATCGTCAGGTCGTGACTGGTTAAGTGTGGAGTTTTTGAGAGATTTTTGGAGTAAAATAAAGGTAATGTTCATTTCGTCCACTCTGGAATCATTACAATGGATACACTCGGTGTATACCAGAGAAGAGGGATAATCTTCCTCATCGAAAAACCCGGAAAAGATTTGAAATATTAAAAAATTTGGCCGCCGATATCGCTTTTGAACGTGGATTACCAAATCAGTTTTAAAGCATTAGCTAATAGAACTAAACCCCTATTGAATAACTTTATTCACCATTCTCAAACCGGTTTCGTTAAAGGTCGATTTATAGGAGAAAATGTTCGTTTTTACTGGATATTTTAGTGCAAGATCATTTCTCGAACAATTGCTTGCTATACCTAAACATCAAAACAGCATTTGACTGGGTTTAGTGGTCATATATAGACATATAAAGTTCTATTTTGGTCCAGTTTTTTTTTCTGAAATATGTCCTCACGTTATGCAATGGAGCAAAAGGCTGTGTTATTAATAAGAACAAATCGTCCAAGTGGAACAATTGAGGAACAAGACAAGTGTGCCCATTTTCACCATACGTATTTAACTTGTGTATAAACAACGAAATTCATAAAGGCAAATCTATGAAAGCTGTATTTGTTGACAAAGAATAAGTCAAGAGAGTTTTAGATGTAGATGTTAAACTTAAGATTAAAAGACAACTCATCTGTCAGAAATGCTATATCCAAGTATGAGTTATTGGGAAATTTTACAGGGCTCTGTTTAAATATATGCAAAATTAAATTATTTTCTTTCTCCAAAAAGAAGATCAAACAAATCAATATACTACAGCTTACAGTAACTAATTAGTTGCAATACTGGATATTTTAGTTAGCCATGACAAAAATTCAGCACTAAAAGAAAATTTAGATAGCACGTTGAGGAAAAGCTTTCAAATCTGGTCGTCCAGAGATATTACTTTATATGGAAGATCACTTCCGACAAAAGGTTTGTCAAGGCTTACAAATCTATCGTCGGTGTTACCATCCCTAAACTGTTCAGTTCTGATGTCAATAAACAGATATTCCACTTCATCTGGAAGTATCCTCAAGAAAAAGTAAAGAGAAGTCTTTTGTGCTGCAGTGTTAAAAACGGTGGGGAAAAAGTCAGATTTGGACACACACAACCAGGCAAGGAAATTGGTGTGGTTAAATAGAACTAAATTGCTAATAAAACTTCGTGTTGAAAATTAACCACAAACGAAATATTCAGAAAATTAGGTGGACTAACATATTTACTGAATTATAACTATGATATCTTAAAATTAATTGATAGGTTACCCGTTTTAATATGGAAATTCTGGCAAATTGGTGCAAGATAAAAGATGCAGGTGAAGGTACAGACCCGCACAATGAACCATATTTTATTTGGTAACAAATCAATGTACAACATTGTATGGCATCAAGCTGGTATTAATTTTGTAAAAGATCATACGATGAGAATAAGAAGTTGCTATCTCTGTCAGAATTACAGGAAAAGTACATTTTCATCTTCCAAAGGACTACTGCAGTATCATTCATGCTGTTAATAGTTTTGCTGGATTCAATTCATTTAATAAAAACATTGCCGATATAACTTTGCACGAGACATCATCGGCGGGTGGGATAGAGTTGAATGACAAATTTATGACTTGCAAGTTTTTTTATAACATGTTAAAGGGTAAAGATACGATAAAGTTTGATTATGGCAAATGGTTCAATGCTCGGGATGACGTGTCTCATGAGAAAATCTGGTCTCTTCCGCACACCCTACATGTATGGGAATAAAGTTAAACAACTACAATATAAAGTGTTACATAAAACAATTCTTTGCAACCAGTACCTTTGTAGGCGACTCAATGTGAAAGAAAATCCAACGTGCAACACATTTAGACGGTACTGTAGATCGTTATTTCATTGAATGTCCACAGAATGCTAAGTTTTGGACTGATTCACCCAAATAGCTGATATAGCTGACAACGAAAGTTTATATGGATACTATAAAACAGAGCGATATCAGTCATTAGTTAACCACTTCACAAAGCATGCAAAGTTTTTCATCTACAGATGTCATGTAAGAAACAAGGCTTCGTATTTCAAACTTTTTATTAGTGAATTAAAGTGGAATATACACATATTAAAGAAAGTATATGCCACCAGAAACATAGCACAGCTGTATTCAATGATATTACTTAAAGTGCCTTACACGATTTTGTAAATTGATAAATCTGATTACTTCAAGTGAGTAGCTTGTCTTTTAGGGAATGAGGGGGGGGGGGTTATATATGCATAATATATTTCATATATTATTTCGCAAATATATTGAAATAAGAAATATAAGGTGTTAGATGTTACATCTGATCTTTATATCTAATTTTTGCTACCCAGGCTACGTGGGCATTGTAAGAGTATATTGTAGAACCGTAGCCAGAACAATGAGTAAATGCACAGTGGCTTGTTCCAGGGCATCAACGGAAAAATATATATATTATACCAACTGATACTCGCACTCCCAGTCTTCTTTCCAACTGACTCCGAGATTAGCGCTTCATATGCATATAGGCAGTGAAAAGTAAACAATTTAGCATGACAAATTTCCGCTCCGTAATGGAGGCTACATTGATTCTATACATAGATTGCACTATTATGCTCTTAAGGGTGTTCTCTAGGGATTATTCTATAAGACAGGGAATAGAACATGTGTTCGCTTTTCGCCACCAATTCTCGTAAAAGCTTCAACCCAAATCACTTATTTGTATATATTTTCCATAAGAGAACGATTATGCCATTATGTAGAGGGGAATGTCCGAGTAACTCTCCATTCCTTAAAAATAATGGAGCCGAGGCCTCGAAGGAATAAAAATAATGGAGCCGAGACCCCGAAGGACGAGGCCCATTATTTTAAGGAATGAGAGTTACGAGGACATTCCGCTACTTAAAATACACCCACTCAAAAAGGCCATGGTGTTAACGCCGATACTAGTTTAACTGTCCAAGCAGTACATGTGCTACACAAGGCTTGAAGTTGTCGTGATGATGATGTCACGATAATGTGTCATTTAAGACGACATGAAGTTAACATTGTACATGATGAACTCTGAATTTCGCTCCCTGATTCTGCCTGGTGCGCTTGGTCGTACATGTAGGACATTGTGCAATTAACTCGACAGTAACAGTAACAGTAACTGTTTATGGCTCTCGACACTTATAAAAGCAACCACGGCGTTGATCGGACAGTTTATAGTAAATCAGCCGTGCTGTACGAATGTGTGGTGTTTGTGTCCAGAGAGAGAGAGAGAATGAGAGACTGAAGTGAATTGTGACCCCGGGTGTGGATTTTACTTTTATATCGGTATAGAGATGCACTGTGTTACATGCCACATTTGTGATCTCTGAATGTGGCTATTCATAACATTGGATTCACTTGTACAAGTTTATCACCAAAGTCCAGGTAAATGATTTACTTAGCCCTTTTTTGGATTGACCAGGGGATGCTCACGCCATTGCGTTGGAGAAACCAAGCTTTTGCGCGCGAGCAACAACAACATTCAATTTCATGTAATTCGACAGAAATAGATATTTAAGGATCATCAGGACTTTTGACATTTTTGAAATTTTGAAAGTCTAAATGTCTAAAAACGACCCTTATCATTATAATGACCAAATTGTATGACACAATGATACCATGAGACATGACAAAAAATGGAAAAAAAATTCAATACCTTTGTGAAGCAAAAATGTAATGAAATGAAAAAGAATTTCGTGAAGCAACTTTCAGGAACTAAATACTGTAACAGGCCAGGAAAACGATAGATAAAATGACTCAACTAAGTTTTGGAGGTCCTACGAGCGAAATTATCCATTTCGCCTGAAGCACGTGGCCGTACATCCATTCTCGACTCTGCATGTCATCACAAATGACCGGTGAAATCTCACCATTTTGCCCCCGACGTGACAACGAAATAAAGATAATTCAATAGAAAATAAACTATAGCAGATATCAATTTCAAATTTTCCACAAATACACATACGTATTTTTCAGTCCATCTGTTTAAATAGAGATCGAATTTAGCGCTTTCATCCCACCCAGTTCGGTATGTCTCAGACCATGCTTCTTTTCCAAACAAGGTGACCCATCACATCTCAATAATATTCATACGCCCATATAGGCATATCGAAAATATCGTCAATATCATGTATAAACATCAAAGAAGCATCATAATTGTGCGAAACATGGTGATATTTAGCATCCAACATATTTATTTCGGCAGTTTCGAAAGAGGGAAATAATTTCTGTAAACCTCTCTAGAGATCTATTTTTAGAGCCGCCTTAAACTAATATCCTGCCGCCTGCTTCTCGTGAAATCGTGTAAGATCTTATATTTTGGTGAAACACATATCATCCGTCTAATCACATCAAATTTAGACAACAAAGATGGTATTATAGTAAATTTCGGAGAGTAGCCGGGACTCCCATCTGAATGGTTTGGCATTCCGATCGCATGTTCTGAAAGCGTTTGTCGATGAAAATGGTTGAGCGTAAACGTGTTGTAATTTGTGAGAACTCTCGACGGAAAGTGGGCTTGTAGTCTGTGGGCTTATGTAAAAAAAGCAAAATTTTGGGTAGATTCTTGGCACCAATGTTTAAGCACACCTAGAAACATCACTGATTAAGAAAAAAATGGGTGCCAGTTTTTGCATTAAAATTTAGGGCCTCCATTTTGAATTTCAAAATGGCCGCCTTTTTTTAGCCGATCTGTATGATTTTTTGTTATTCAACATTATTTTAAACATGTAATCGAAATGTGCGCAAATAGTTTGGGTTTGAAATGCATTACAGTTGAGACAACTGTTCATCTGAACTCGTTTGCATGGATATTAACCTGTTTTCGACGTTATTATCAAGAAATATTGGTATGAATGTGCAACTTCTTACTGTAGTCCGTGAGCTACTAGGGCTCACCTTGCACCCCCCCTCCCCCACTACAGACCGAAACTATGTTTTTTATGTGCTTTAGGACATGTCAAATAAGAAACAATTTGTTAACAGTCGATAAACTGGGACTCACTACCCTTTTAATCACTTCGAAATTACTCCTGTGTTAATAAGTACAATTTTTGTGACAATAGGGGGTAGGGTTACAAGAATAGTCTTATCTTCCATAATTATTATCCAATCTTTATAATGTTGGCCGCATATTATTCAGCATTGATTGCTGCATCGAATATTTACAAGATAATATCACTATTTGTTGGGTATGACGTCACACAGGGACCATACATACAAAAGTAGGAGTAGTAGCGAAAGCTGGCGTTTTGGGGTGCGTGAGGGTGTGCTTGAGCGATTGAGGGACCATTCTTGGTTCGAATGCGTCAGGTGAGGTGTCAAAGTGAAGCCCGCGGTATGTAGACCACGGCTTGAGGGATCTCCACATGATCTGTGATGTCATTGGTGACATCAGTAGGAGTAGTAGACAAAGTAGGCAATTTGAGGATGCGGAGGAAGGTTTTTGTGGTAGAGATAGACCATCTGCGGTCTAAATGGACCGTGTTGGGTGTCCTCTTGTAACTCTCTGCATGTAGATGCAGAGGGACACCCCACACGATCCATTTAGACCACGGATGGTCCATCTCTACCCCAAAAGGGTAGTGAGTCCCAGTTTATCGACTGTTAACAAATTGTTTCTTATTTGACATAGTTTCGGTCTGTAGTGGGGGGGGGGTGCAAGGTGAGCCCCAGTAGCTCACGGACTACTGGTATATGACAAATATTTTTTGCTCACAGTATGTAATAATGCATATCCAATGTGAACCAAATAAATTCCATGAAAATCAGAGCTTCTGAGCTAGTTCACCAGGGCGTTGAAGCGTTAAGCTGGGCGTTGACGGGCGTTGAGACGGGCGTTAAGGCGTAACGACGGGCTTTGACGGGCGTCGCTGCATTTCGATGAATTGGTGTCAATTCCATGGAAATCAGAGCTTCTGAGCTAATTCACCAGGGCGTTGAAGCGTTAAGCTAAGCGTTGACGGGCGTTACTGTCTATAAAAGCGAGCGTATTTCCAAAAACACGCACAGTCGACGTTCAACCGTCAACATGACTTATACTTGCTCTGAGTGCGAACGCACGTTCACCAGACATTACGATATGATGCGACACCAGAACAATATACATGGGATTGAAGACTCTGAGGAGTCCGTTGAGGGGGATGCTGATACAGAGACTGCTGAGAGTGTATCGACTGATACCGAAACAGAGATTGCTGAGAGTCTATCTAGTGATACGGAGAGCTTGACCTCAGATAGTCAGCATACGTCCGTGGAAAGTGAGGCAGAACCTACCTTCTGGGATCGTATTGTGACAGCAGCTATCAATACTTACGCTGCAGCGATCGAGGACGCCGGAGAGGATAATTTACAACAGACGTACACCCAAATGCGCCCCCGCATCAGGAAAACAGCCATGGCGATCTATGAACAGTATACCTTACTACCGCTTGAAATGAAAGGCGACCCCACGCACAGGTCCATCATGAAGGCCAAGCGTCACTTGGAAGAGGCTATGGGGCTACCACCCACCGTGGCCCTGGAAAATGCGATCAGAATGCGCAAACAACTGCTTCAGGACATGCTGCCCGAAGAATATCCAGGCCTGTCCGACGATGATTAGAATAAACGGTTCAGAGCGAACATGGCCGAAGATGGAACTTGCTGAAATGGCGACTTCTGATTGGACAAGACTACAGCTAACGGACAGGAACGAATATGATAGATGCAAATGGTGGCCTCTGATTGGGCAAGAGTCTTTTGAGTTGTAAACATACCCAACGCGGCTCCCCCAGCGTGGGTATGATGTAACATTGGGGAAAATAAACTATATGAAAAAACTTCTTCTTGTTGTTGTTCTCTCATGTGTCATCCTTGTTTTTGTTGTTCTCTCTCCGGTCTATATCATGGCGTCAAGGCGTTATGTTAGAGCGTTAAGGCATAACTACAAGCGTTGACGGGCGTCAGTGCATTTCGAAGAATTAGTGACAATTACATGGAATATCTAGAAAATCAG
This sequence comes from Hanleya hanleyi, assembly GCA_036873755.1. NCBI lineage: Eukaryota > Metazoa > Mollusca > Polyplacophora > Lepidopleurida > Hanleyidae > Hanleya > Hanleya hanleyi. The sequence continues at coordinate 15,359 of JAVTVY010007786.1, forward strand.
AATTTCTGAGCTATTTCACCAGGGCGTTGAAGCGTTAAGCTTGGCGTTGGCGGGCGTTGCTACAATATGACACCTCATACGACGCATTCGGACCAAGGATGGTCCCTCTCTACACCAAATACCTTCCTTTCACTGCCCCAAAATATCCACTTTGGCTACTACTCGTACTGATGACATCACCAATGACGTCACAGATGACGTGAACATCCCTCAAATCGGGGTCTACACCCCAAGAGCTACAAAATAACACCTCACACGACGCATTCGGACCAAGGATGGTCCCTCTCTACACCAAATACCTTCCTTCACTGCCCCAAAATGGCCACTTTATTTACTACAACCAACTGCGCATGCGCAGATTGACGCGACTTGCATTTGAAAACACACCATTCTGACTCTAACCCACACAAGCTTCACTTTGACACCTTCCACGACCCATTCGGACCCATAGCGGTCATCTCTACCCCAAACACACACCCACATACCCCCCCCAAAATGCCTGCTTTCTATACTACGGCCAGACTGCGCATGCGCAGAATGACCATATTTCTACCCCACATCCACGCCACCAGATGCTCCATTACATAGGCTTCACATGGATACCTCACACGACCCATTCGAACCGTGAATAGCCCATCTCTAACCCAAACACACCCACACACACCCCCAAAAATGCCTGCTTTCTATACTACGGCCAGGCTGCGCATGCGCCGATTATTGACAACGTACGAATTATTAGTGTAGGCAAGTGCTCCTGCATGAGAGCTTCAAAATAAGACCTCATACGACACCATTGGACCACCAGGGACTCACCTAGGCTCCAACACGTCCACCCAGTATGGATTTATACATACATTGGGCTTATACCCCAGTATATGGGTCTATATGGGGCTATAGACAGACCTCAAACTTTTTTCAAAAATTTCACCGTTTCGTGCCGGGACACTTCTATCACGTTTGTCTTGACGAGACAAAACAAATCAAAACAACCATACCGCAAATGTCTAGAAGTACGTTTCCCAGTGGGACAAACATTGGTCCTATACCCCTAGTATGGGACTATATGGGTCTATATGGGGCTACGTAAACAAATCCTGAAATCTGGTGACCATCTTGGATTTTTGCTAATTTAGAGTATTTATAGTGTTCTTATTTTGTTTCCAATGAATGGTTGGCCCCTTTATAAGAGTTTAGATAAAATGAAACAAATATTGGATGACATTTGAATGAATAATTGGCAATTATGTTTAAAAAATGATTTTCGATGATGGCCATTTTGAAATTCAAAATGGAGATCCCAAATGTTAATGCAAAAACTGGCACCCATTCTTTTCTTAATCAGCGAACTTTCTAGATGCGTTTAGACATGAGTGCCAAGAATCTACCCGAAAAAATGACAAATCTGGAAAATATTACGTAAGCCCGTAGACTATTGTATGGGGCGCCGATGTTCCCGGGTAAAATTACATAAACCCATCGGAAGATTCCGGTCCGTTTTCTCTGGACTTAAAATGGACGACAACAGAACACGCACATTGCTGTAGTTAACTTTTACTGCTCGTACATTTCAGCTTACAAAATTGTGACGCTGTACCGGTGGTGACATGACAGAGGATGTTATTCTGTGAATACCGACGGTCACGGATGTACAAAGGGAAGCAACGTTACAACGTCACGGCAGAGGGCGTGACTGCTTGGGGGTCAGATCGAAGATTGTTAACATGGTGGATCAAAGGAAATTGACGCAAAACCGTTTCCAGTTCGATAAATGGGCGGTCAAAATGAAACATATTGACAGACACACGAGGCGCTTTTGCTGTATGATGTAAGATATATATTTCTAGTCCAAATGAATTGAAGAATCTGGTATGTTCTTCTGTGACGTCGATCATTCGCTATGACGTTGCAACAATCCATATTGTGATGACGCCACTCGCGATACCATTGTTGGCGGTCCAAATAACAAACGTCACAAGAGAACGTCATAATACAAATGTATCAAAATGTATATATTCGTGACGTCGTATGGCTGCAGGATAAATCTGACCCCCTCTGCACTCCGCCCTCTACCGGTATGTCAGCAAAGTTGTTCCCCTTTACGTATCCGTGACCGTCGATATTGGAAACCGTCAAACATTCTCTTTTATACTATCTTAACAATGGGTACATGATAACAACTCTATCAGACTTTATGACAATGGGACAATCGAATTGTCACCAAACTAAAACACAGAACTCAAAGTCAGTATATGTCAGTGCATTGTACTTATCCACACCGTTAAATCCTATAGCTGAATACCGAAGATCGAATCTGACGCCTACTGGAAATACAGTCAAATATTAACTGACAGTTAACTTAAGTTAACTGACAATGCTTATATTACCAAAATAGTATTCAGAATCGAAAACAATTCCCTCATGTTGAACTGTCAGCCTCGGATATAACATACACCGTACCAATAACAAGGGACAGTAAGAAAAGCTTATGAAATCATGAATTTTCACTCAAGGAAAAAGTTAATATAATAAAGGCTAAGAATCGATATCTTGCATATCTTTTATGCATTCATATGGTAGCCCAGAATCGACATTTCACATATCATCCAACAATGGAAGATGACAGACACGAACGAAGATCGTTCATTCATCTCCAAGTATAAACACAAAATGCATAAGGCAGCGAGAATAATATCAAAACGTGAAAGAATAGTCCATTATGAATAGCCAAGGTCGTTATCAGAAATATCGGTCGAATACCAGGAACAATTTATTTAATTACTGTAGTCTATATTCATTGCGTAAGGTCATAAGGCCATATTTACTATCATTTCTCAATGAAAGTACTCTAGGTATGTGAGACACGTGCCAGTCACTGACAAGTGTGCACATGTCAAAACAATGTGCTCAAAACATGACACAATAGCAAAACAATTGCTGGAAAATTAATCCATTAGCTTCAAATCCAAAATAGTTTATCAACACATTAGATGTTCATGAAAATCAAAACAAATAACATTTATCTGTACCAAAATGTCAAAACGCCAACCTACATGTAAGATAATGTCAGAACAGTGAAACAAGAAATAAGCAAAAGAAAAATACAATAATAAGACAAGAAATGGTGCTAGAACCTGCATGAATGATCAGTTCAACAGCCACTAATACACCAAAACTTGACCTCAAGTGAGAGTACGTTTCTCTGCAGAAAAAGCAAACCCACTGGCAAGAGTGATAAGAGAAAGGAAAACAAAAACATTACAAAGGAGTATACAAAGATGGAAAACATAGTCGAGTAGAACAGTCTCCAGAGCACTGTCTAGTTGCAGGTCCTGCATTACAATGTCACCGAGTGAAACAAAATTTGAGAACAATAGCCATACAGATTACCATTTGTGCAAAAGATATACAAAAGCGCGATAAGGGTCCCAAGCAAAGCCATGGTTAAAGAAATAAATGTCAAAATGTCATTCACTGTCACGTCAATTATCATATTCAATGTCTGTCAAGAAGTGGCATTCAAACGGGCAATAATTCTGGTAACGTTCACTTGGGTGCGAATGGCAATATTAGGCATTTGTATCCTATCTGCAAGAAATGCGAATTCTTCAGATTACAGAGTATCCGACCCTAGGTTCCAGCCTGCACCAATAAGAACATACTTATTCCAAACCAAAATTAACATACCATTTCATTGCAAGAAAAACTATGATGCCAGAGGAAGGATTAACACGGGGAAACTCGATCAGTTATGACAAAAGTATTCTGCGGAGGTGACCTCGCAGCGAAAGTGCTGTCATCCGTGACTTCACAATCCTCCACTATTCACCCCACGCAAATACTAAGCGATTCGCATTTTTATACCACTAATATCTATATCCAGGAAATTTTATGTTTAAAAACATCATGTCAAGATAAACATATGCAAATAATCAGGATAGGTACTCTGCTCCTATAATGCACTGGCGTAATTACGGGAAGCACGTGAAGCATGATGGGAGGTGGGAAGCCGACTTAGGTTTTTTAACTAATCCAGTGGTTACATCTGCATCACAATGGTTACATCTGCATATAAAATAGTCAGATCGAATAAGCAGCGGCCTCAGACGCGCTTGTGCACAAAAGCGAATTTCTCCGAAATAAATAGCTAAATTTCATCGCAATAGTTACCGTGATGTATTTCTGGCCGTCATAAATCACACGACATGGCAAGATGTCTGCTCATTCCTTGTCCTCAGATCTCCGTAAGTCTGGGTGCAAGGTACGAGTCTAATATCAGATCAGAATCATCTTCTTATTCGATTTGCATTCCATAGATACCGTTCCATACTCTTATCCGCGTTCTGAATATGATATGATCCAAATATTTTAAGTGGAATGATGAATGTTAACGTTCTTTCAATAACATTCACATAAAATAGAAGCTATAAATTTAGGAAATTTAAGATTTCAGTCCAAAAATACTTTTGGTTTGAAGAATATAAAATAAGAACTTGATGTGTTCCCAGATACAGTTAACGGGCGCAATTAGATGGTTCAGCAATTGTAACCGAGGCGTTACCCTTAGAGGTCCAGCAGACCACTCTGATGGTCTAAGGGAGTACTTCCAAGGTCAAAGTATTGACTGGCTTCTGGTTGCAAGATACCATTTCCCTTGTCTCCTATGATATTCACCAACCCCACTTTCCTGGTATGTAATATGGCGACGCAGCGTGCAAGGCCAAGCGCATATCACCCGGCAAACGTAATCCCTCACGTGTTCATGTCAGTAGCTTCAAGCTGGACTCGCAGAGTGGTCAAGCCGACTACCCAGGTTGGTCAGGCTGACTACGAATGTGCGGTCAATCCGATTTATCACAATAGGTTAAGACTACAATGGTGGTCAGTGGACTCATTTCGATGGTCCTGACGCTAGGCCACCTAGAAGTGGTCATTTTGACCACCTTATTTCTCTCAGTGTTGAGCATTCGCTTGACAAGTTTATTTCCTTTTGTCTATAAAGAAAAGGAAATCTTTCAAAGTAGCCGGCAGGGAAGAAATTTCTGTCAAATATTCTAATTTGGATAGACTATATCGTTCCCTCAGGAAGTTACGACAAGTGAACTTTAGACTAGGAACTCGAGCTTGCTGTACAAGAGTCAGTAATCTGTGAAAGATAGGCAAACTTTCTTCTGGCAGGCCAGCTTCATTGTTCTGTATTAACCATCCCTCCTTCCGCAAATTGTAGCCGGCCTCGACCAACAGATCTACAATGTCCGCACATCCTCGCTCTACAGCCACCCATAGCACAGATTTCTTCGCAGGGTAAAGGGGCACGACGGACACTCCCTTGTCACGCACATTGTTGTTTCCATGACTACATATTTCTAGGGTGACATTACTGAGGATTAAAGCCCTAACAACGTCAAAATGTTTTGTGTAGACAGCATTCCACAGAGGGGATGCCTTGGACCTGTTGATAACATTGGGGTTGGCACCACGTTCTAACAACATTTTGACACTCTCCACACAGCCATTATATGCAGCATAATGTAGTGGAGTTGCGAGGATCTCGTTAGGTTTATTCACGTTCACGTCGTCCAGTAACAGCCTGCGGAGAGTTTCTAAGTGATTGCCATGGGCTGCCAAAGCCAGTGGTGTGTTCTTGCATTGAGTCAAGGTATTTGGGCTGGCACCATGGGAAAGAAGAATTTCTAGACAATCGTGTTTGCCATAACTTGCAGCACACAGCAGAGCTGTGTACCCATCTCCATCGCGAATGTCGACTGTGGCTCCATACTTGATCAAGGCCGCAACCATAGTGAAGTCGCCTCTTCGTGTAGCGAGGTGAAGCATTCGTTTACCATGTTTGTCGAAATCATTGGGGTTTGCCTTCATTTCTAGCAACATTTGAACTGCTGCTACATTGCCTCTGCGTATCGCCATTGATAGAGCTGTTTCAAATCTCCGACCCCTCATTTTCAAGTTACAGCGGCCGGTATCAAGAAGTGCTTTCAATATAATATTATTGTACTGACGATTTCGATGATCTCGCAAAGCTTCAATCACCGGGGATATACCAAATTGCCCGCATGGGTTTGGGTCGGCCCCTCTGTTAACTAGTCTTTTCACTACTTCAATGTTCGCATTTCTTATCCCCAACAGAAGAGGGCTATTACCAAAAAAACTCGTGTAGACATCAATCGAACAGCCCTGGTCGAGGAGGAAATCTATCAGCCATAATTTCCCGAGAGCAGCTGCAGTGTGTAGTAGTCTACATGACGATTTTACCACTGGTGACGGACACTTACAGGTACCATCTGGAAGCATCTTCGTTATGGGGCGTGTTATTCTTGGGCATAATTCGAATTGCCATGCGCAGTGGGCATCGACACCTACAAAGCAAGACGCCGTTGTAGCAATCAATGTGACCAAGACAAATGAGTACTTGGGAATTATTATCTTTTTGTTACACACGAAACCTTGCAATGATGCGTTTTTATCGTTTATTCTACGGTATAGAATGGAGACACTTCTTTTTTCGTATTCTATTCGGGTGCAGTTTTGACCGTAAGTATGTACCATGATAGATAGCCCCGAGTGTATTATATAGCGGTGATTTAATTTCGCTGGTTCGTCACTGCGCATGCGCGAGAAATCGAACGTGGTGTGCGCAGGAGTGTTTTGCGCAAGTATGACATCACTTCCGTTCCGCGTGAATCGGGCGTGACCTGGTCGACCTATATCGGTATTCCTCCGCGGTGATGCGGTCTGGCGGTGATGCGGCCTGCCTTCGTGGACAGAAAGTAGTCCCAAATACGTGAGAATGTTCGGCAATCTTCAGGGGCGAGAGGGGCCCATGGTGGACTGGTTGGGTCGAGTGAGGTGTCAAAGTGAAGCGCTCGTCCAGGGCCAACCGGGCATGGGTGGGTGCATCTAAAATTAGGATTTGTCCCGAAAATATAACAATAGCCCAAAGGGCTTCAATATACGCCCGTATATCTGGAATTATATTGGTCCAAATTTCAAGGCTGTTTAATAGCCTTGATTCCAGTTGGTAGCTAGTAATCCAGAGAAAGGGCTATGATTTTGTGCTTTTGAGAATGTAACGTATATCACCTCTTATAATGAATGATAAACTAAAATAGGCTTAACTCTTGGTAACTAGTTGACCTTGAAACAAGAGCCGAGTGCTCGCATATCTCCCACTGAAATCGACAATAGTCGATCACAAGAAAATGGTAGTTTCATGAAGGAAGAAGTGATGAAGTAAACCTTTGTTCTTGAGTTTATAAACCGGTATGGAGTTCATAAAGGACCCCTCTCCCCATTAGTAAATGTATGGTTTTTATTTCACAACAGTTTAACTAAATGTAGCTGTTTCAAACATGGGAGACAACTCCACAGGACAAATGCCACATACATGTAGAGGAGAATAATCTGAATATTTCAATCGAACACCTACAGACAGGTAAAACTTGATTCAGCTGTGGGGGACTGTGACCTTGACCTTTGACAAATTGACCTCAAAATGTATGGCTCCTCTTTGCCATGCGAGTAAGGTATATTCATAGTTTGATACCAATCCATACCTTGAAACTAGAGATATCGCATGGACAACAAATGTTAATGGATGAATGGACAGAACGCAACGTCGTTTTACACGACCTCGTCTTTGACAGGCATATGAAAATGTGACTTTTAATGATTTCTTGATTTTGGGGTCACATTGACCTTGACTTTTGACCTTGACCTAAATTTTGGTATATGACGACCATCTCCACGTAATTTCTCAATGGACACAACAAATCATGATTTTCAACAATTTCATGATTTTGGGGTCACAGTGACCTTGACCTTTGACCTTCATTTTGTTATTCGACACATCGTGTCCACTAGTGTATCTACTGACACAAAAAATGTTATTTTCAATAATTTCCTGATTTTGGAGTCACAGTGACCTTTGGCCTTCGAACGTGACCTAGTTTTTGGTATGCCACACTTCAATTCCCCCTATTGAATCCACTCACAAAAAATTAGTAATTTTTAATGTTTTCCTGATTTTTCGGTCACACTGATCTCTGACCTTGATTCTGGGGTCACTGTGACCTTGACTATTGATCTGGAACTGAATTTTGGTACATGACGAAACGGCTCCCCGTAATTTCTCAATGCACTAAAAAAATCATGATTTTTTACGATTTCACGATTTTGGGTTCACAGTGACCTTGACCTACATTTCGGTAGGTGACAAATCGTGTCCCCCTAATGTATCTACTGACACAAAAAATATTATTTTTAATAATTTCCAGATATTTCGGACACACTGACCTTTGACCTCTGACCTCGACCTACTTTCGGGATGCAACACATCGGTCTCCCTAGGGCATCCACTCATCAAAAATTAGAACTGTAGATGAAAAATGTCAATGATCAATGATTTCCTGATTTTGGTACGCGACACAGCGTCTCCACCTAGCATATCCACTTGCAACTGTGGATAGAAAACGTTCACAGATATAGACCGGACACTAATGTTTCAGTGATTACCTGTTTTTAAGGCCAGTAACCTTTGACCTCTGACTTCGACCTTCATTTTGGTATGCGACACATCGTCTCCCCGTAGGATATCCACTCAACAAAAATTGGAACTGCAGGTAAAAAACTGTCCCAGATATAGACCGGACACGAGGGATGGACAGGCAGACAGACAGACAGACGGAAACCGCCATCACATAATACGTCCGCCTTTTGGCGGGCGTATAAAAAGAGGAACACGGACTTTACCCCTACAATAGGGGAAAATTCCTATCAACCCTATCTCAAAGGTCTAATATCGGTCCCTGGCTTATCGGGGCGTGCTGAGAGAGGAAGGGTGGGGGAGGGGGTGTATGTAAATTTAGGATTTGGGACTTTTAGGACTTTAACCTACAATAGAGGAAAACCTCTATCAACCCTATCCCGAAGGGCTAATATCGGGCTTACCGCGGCCTGCCAATCAAGTCATGGGTGGGTGCATGTAAAATTAGGATACTCATCTTATATCCGGTTTTTTCCCATGTAGGTTACTGCCCAGATCACGTGGTTTGGTGGGTCTGCGCAAGTGTGACGTCACTTCGGGTTTTCAGAATGACCTCAAAACTACCTCCGAACATTTGCTTAGACCTTAGCCGTATGGTCCGGATTTTCCAACCAGGTTTTCGCCGACCCGGCCCGGCCCGGCCGCACGCAGCGCAGGCTTTATCCGGCCACCAGCCTGCGCGGGTTATCCGGCCGCCCTCCCGAAGCACCCATGGAATGCACAGGGTCCTCGACAATACAGCCTATCAATTCATGGGTGGGTGCATGTTTTCACAGGAAAAAAAATATATCAAAAGCGGAACACGGACTTTACCTCTACAATAGGAGCCTGATTCGCACATTTGCATCTACACGGGAAAATGCTTGTATGGGGTGGTAATTTTTTTTGTGGATTTTTACTATGGGTTGTTTGGTCTTGTTTTTCACGTCTCGCCACGTAGAACACTGGCTATGTGGGATAGGTCAATGCTGGGAAATTCACACATGTTCATTGCGATATGGGTTGTTTTGTCTTGTTTTTCACGTCTAACCACGTTGAACACGATGGGAGGGATCACGAAGTTAAGCGGTGAAATTTTCGAAAAGTTCACGGAGGTCTGGATAGACCCTTAGACCCATACTGGCTCTGTGGGATATGTTCATACTGGCCATACTGGGCATGCTCCATTTCTCGACTCTCTATACCACAATCCCTCACAAGACCTTATTGATCGTCTAAGTTCATTAATAGTATCTGTGTTCAAGAAAACTGATCGTAGATATATTAATGTCGGAAGCCAAAAAGCATTCTTTAGCTCTACTACATACAAGAGATATCATTCATGGGATGTTTCTTTGTTTATAGAGTTGCTTGAATTTCTCATTAAAAATATCTATGCGAAATTTGGCAACACGATATATCCACAGCATATAGGTATTCCAATGGGTAGTAATTGTGCACCCCTATTGGCTGACATATATCTGTCCTCTTATGAATATAACTATATGCAGGCGCTTTCAAAAATTGATCCATTCAAATCCCGTTCCTTCTCATTCACCAAACGATATATAGACGATCTTCTCGCTGTGGATAATCGCTATATAAATGAGGCAGTGAAGGATATATATCCACCTTCACTGGATTTGAAGGAAACTACAGATAACCCTACAGGTACATCGTATTTAGACCTATATCTCTATAAAAATGAAGCAGGCCTTCTCTCTCGTCGACTGTAAGACAAACGAGATAACAACTTCGACATCGTAAACTATCCCTTTCTGGACAGTAATATTCCAGTGGGACTTGCATATGGCATATACATATCATGCCTAGTAGCATTTGCTAGATCCTGTGTTAAATGTGACGATTTTAATCAACGTCACAAAACATTGTTGCAGAAACTTATAAAACAGGGCTACACCACCAAGCGCCTCCACTCAAAGTTTCTCAAATTTGGCGACACATATCGCATGCGGATAGCAAAATACGAGCGTAGCGTGCACGATCTATGGCGTTACGGTACGTAACTTGTGTCTAATTCCGTTTGACCCGGGGCTACGGGCCTTATGAACCCATGTTCTTCAAGATCCTCATGGTACTCATATGAACAGACACAATCAAAGCGTGACTGAGATGCATCATTCTTTAGATGACGACTTTACAACGAATATTATGGACTAAGAATAGTGATCAGCGATATGGATTTGATATTTTTGGAACATCATGATGTCTTGCCGGCATCACTGAAAACTGTTGACCGCTTCTCTCTTGCAGGAAACAAGCCTATGTCTATATATACAATGATTGTCTTTTTGAATTTGGTGCTAATACTGTGATATGGAATATGTCTTTGGATTATGGACGCGGATATTCTCTAATGGACGACGGCTGAATTATGAATGACGGACCAGACGCTTACAATTCACACATGTTCATTGCGGTATGGGTTGTTTGGTCTTAGTTTTCCACGTCTCGCCACGTAGAACACGATGGGCGGGGTCCCAAAGCTAAGGGTTCAACATCAGCGTTTTTCCATCCGGATTTTCCCCCGAGCCCGGCCGCACGCCTGCGCGGGATATCCGGCCGCACGCCTACGCGGGACGCGGTGATGCGGAGAAAAAAGCTTCCGCAAACCACACCCATAGCGGTTCTCCCAGCGTGGATGTGCTGTGATGGAGGGGCTGATATAACTGATATCAACATCGTTGATGTCGTTGTTGCTCTCCTTTTGGACTAACCAATCAGAATAGTACTTATCACGGACTACACCCGTAGAGCTACGTATAGGTGCGCATGTGTGACATGGTCTATAAAACACGGCACTCTGCGCCCCACACCCCCATTCCTACTGTTGCAGAACTATGACGGAGACCAATTTCTATGCGACTCAAATTTTACAGCATGCGACCGTAGTTAATTCACTCATGGGTTACCGAGCAGTGGTTCGGTCCATGTTTGCAGATGGCGGCGACAACGAGGGGCAACGCCAGATCCAGGAAGAGTTCACAGAAGCTGTCCTCGACAGAGTACACTCGATGGAGCGGTGTGCTATCACTCGCCACTACTGGACTATGACAGCCATCACTGATGCCCGAACTATGGACCACGAGCGCTTACGCCGGAATCAGCGACGGCTGGTTGGCCTAGTAATGGTCTTTGCCCTATTGACCCTGACGCTGTGGCAATGACAGCGCCAGAAAAATTACAAGCGTCTGGTCCGTCATTCATAATTCAGCCGTCGTCCATTAGAGAATATCCGCGTCCATAGTCCACCTATTCCATATTCCGTATAACAGTATTAGCACCAAATTCAAAAAGACAATCATAGTATACATAAACATAGGCTTGTTTCCTGCAAGAGAGAAGCGGTCAACAGTTTTCAATGATGCCGGCAAGACATCCTGATGTTCCAAAAATATCAAATCCGTATCGCTGATCAGTATTCTTAATCGATAATATTCGTTGTAAAGTCGTCAACTAAAGAATGATGTATCTCCGTCACGCTTTGATTGTGACTGTTCATATGAGTACCAGGAGGACCTTGAAGTACATGGGTTCATACGGCCCCTAGCCCCGGGTTAAGCGGAATTAGACACAAGTTACGTAACGTAACGCCATGGATCTTGCACGCTACGCTCGTAGTTTGCTATCAGCATTCGATATGTATCGGCAAATTTGAGGAACTTTGAGTGGAGGCGCTTGGTGGTGTTTTATAAGTTTCTGCCTCTTCTGAGCCTTCACAGATGCGCTTATGTGCAACCAATATATACGAGGTCAGTCACAGTATGCGTCATTCACCGTTCGTCATTGGCTCAACCATGTCACCGAGGGACCTGACCATAAATACGAGAGACAGTCAGAGTGTGTGTCATTCGCCGTTCGTCATTGGGTCGACCATGGCACCAGTCCTACGAGCCATCCCTCCCCTTACACCCCGGGTGGCCTTACACGTCTCTGAGGATAAAGTCACCATCGTTGAAGACCGTGGAGATGTTTGCTGGTCGCGCGCTGAGACCGTATAGAATACGGTTGCGCTCCACGGTGACGGCTGGACCAAATTTAAACGGGTATTGAGCTGTGAGCTCGACGGAAACCTCATCCACATAGACAATGCGATCTACGGACACCGTGGCCCCTTCTTCCCACGCCTGGGCCGTTACCAACACCCTACGCGAGGCTTCGCCCTAGACCCCGATCTGTGGACAGCCTTCGACAAAGTGGTGCCTATTGTGGACCAGCTGTTTACACCCGACGAGCGGTCAGCTGTTCAGTTGGAGTGGGTTCGTGCCCAGAGTGAAGCGGCGGCAGAACCCAATGAACAAATTACCAAACCTAGCAATGAAGCGGAGGCAGACGACGATGCCATTGATTATCCGGCTAGACTGTCAGCCCAGTGACATGACCACCCACTCCTTTGATCTCACGTCATAAACTTTTCCTCCCTATAAATACGAGAGACAGTCAAATCTTGTACCATTCACGAACTGTCCAAAACGGAGCACATAATACGGGCCTTCTTCAGCTTGACCCCCGAGGTCTTCCTGCGCGTCTATGCGGATAAGGTCTATATCATGGAGGAGGTGGGAGACATCTGTGATGCGGACCCTACACAACCGTGCCCGGCTACCATTCGTTTGTCCCGGGAGGGCTGGACCAAATTCAAACGGGTGTTGTCTTGTGAACTGGACGGCGACCTCATCCACTTGTGTCACAATGTGTACATCCGACGCGGTCCTTTCTTTGCTCAACTGGCTCGGCTAGATCGGGGTACAGTGCATTTTATCCTTCACCCTGTTCTATGGTCTGCATTGGAAGATGCCGTGGCAGATGTGGATCAAGTGCTTACGGAGGAAGAGCGTTCATCCGACGAGTTGGACTGGTCATTTACCAAGGACAATGTGCTGGCAGAAGCCAACGAAGAAAATCAAAAAGTAACTCCGGTCCAAGATATACCCGTTGTAAATAAACGATAGAGCCAGGGTCCATCAACATTTGTCACCATGAAGAGCTGGGAGAAGGTGTTTGATAACTTATACTACAGTCCCGACAGTCCGGCGGCCCATGGCCGTAGCCAGGGGGGTTTTTTCGGGTTCGGGAAAACACCCCCTTTTGGAAAATGTGCCCTTTTTGAATAATAAAAAAATATCTATTAAAGCTGAGAAATAAAACAAAAGCAAAAAAGGACAAGATAGTCATTGCATTAAAAAAGAAATACAGCATATGACCAGATTATATCCAGAGTGAGACTGTCAATAGTAACAATCTAAAAGGATTTAATTTTCGAACTTTCGCTAAACTTCCTTACGCAATTGTTTTTTGCCTTGCCGTCAAGGGCACAGGGGCTCGCTACCGTTGTTAATTGGTTAAATAAGTTGATTATAAGGGGGGGGGGTCGAGATCGGTAATAAAAGAGGAAGGGAGGACATTCAAGTTGGCGCCGTCGCCACACCACGCTCACGAAACTCCGGTTTTATATCCCCTTGTCTTCGAAAATCGAATGAACTTCACTTTCAACCGATCGAGGAATGGTCAAGTCGCATATATCTTACTTTACCTTCTCCCGATCTGGCCTCTTCAGGTAAAAACTTCCATTTACCCGCCCAGTTTTAACCGATATTTCCAGATTGACCGTAATCTCGATAATTTCTCTCGCCATGATGCCCGAGAATGAGCGAGACTACCTCGCCAGGCACCAAGTTCGTCGCGAGCCGCCCATGACAGAGGAGATCATAATGCCTTTGCTATCGATTCCTGTAGGCCATGATGTATGATATGAAAAAGGAAAATTGTGGGCATATGGGTTTATTAGTGGGCTTGATCTCTGTATCCATTGATGTTGTAATTGGGGCCGATATGAATGCGGGAGGTGAATAGTATATATCGAGCTGACGATATGACATTCATGGCCGGCGAGATAGAGTAGATTAGTCACGGGCAATAGAAGGAAGGTTGTCAGTGTCTATGTGACACTGGTTCAAGGGACCATGTGTAGGAAGGTGTGGGGGAACGGGTTGTACGGCATGTCCTGCATGACCAATACCCATCGTACCACGATGGAGTGCCCAAGTAAATCCATCCATCCATCCATGTAGGCCTAAATATCGGCAGTAGGTTTACCCCCTAGCTCATTGCAAGTTTATGGCTCTTTGTAGGCTATATATTATATATTAATTACTATGATCATACAGCTGTCTCCACAAATTTTCAAGCTGATTGTTCTTATTCTCACTGTTTTAGACGTTTTCGGAGTTCTTTCTGGAAATATTTCATTCTTCACAGAGATGTGCATCAGTAGGCTAATCGCAATCTCGAAATCAGACTTTTCTTTATCATGCACTCTCACCTCAAGTCATACTACATGTAGGGATCACGAAACCATGCATACAATAGCCAAGTCTGGGGACCAAAATGTGTTTAGACTGGGGACCAACCCTAACCCGGTTACTAACCGTGCTATATTGGTCTCGCGTCAGCTGATAGTCGGCTCCCGACGAACCCTGGTAGGAAAGTCTCGCTCATTCTCGGGCACTGTGGCGAGAGAAATTATCGAGATTACGGTCAATCTGGAAATATCGGTTAAAATTGGGCGGGTAAATGCAAGTTTTTGCCTAAAGAGGCCAGATCTGGAGAACGTAAAGTAAGATATATGCGATTTGACCATTCCTCGATCGGTTGAAAGTGAAGTTCATTCGATTTCGAAGACAAGGGGATATAAAACCGGAGTTTTGTGAGCGTGGTGTGGCGACGGCGCCAACTTGAATGTCTTCCCTTCCTCTTTTATTACCGACATCGACCCCCCCCCCTTATAATCATCCTATTTAACCAAATAACAACGGTAACGAGCCCCTGTGGTCAAAGGCGGGGCAGATAACTCGCGTTACAATATTGCTATCGGTCTAGACTGTACGACTCTCTGTTAAATCAAGATATTAACAGACAATGTACACGTACTATTCCAGCTGTCTCCCCTTCAGTGATCGGTCATGCGGCCCCGCCATTTTAAACAAAGACGAGCATTAATTACTACTTGATCACTGGATCACTAATTATAGGAGCCATCCCAATCTATTTGCGCACTTCGCCATCCATAAGATGGCATGCGAATCGTGTGTCTCCATTATCGCAGAGCGATATCCGGTATTTCACCGGATTCTGTTCGGCCTTCATCTGGCAAGAACAGACTAGAGAAATCTGATAAATTACAGGTTTTCATACCACTTCGGAAACAGATATTGCCTGGGCTTGCAAAACATATAGGCATGAATAACTTTCGTATCATCCAAGGGGTGTGGTAGATCTGTAATTTTGAACAAGCAGGACATCACATGACTCGAAAATGGCGGGTTACGTTGGGGTTACGTCGGTAGACTTTAGCTGATTGGCTGACGAAGTCACGTGGTATTCATTTCTGGAAATTCCCTCTTACAGTTGCCGAAACTAGGCTGAACATGGATACACACGATCCCAGGGTCAGTTTTACCGTGTATAGATGATCCAGATGGTTACAGGTTGACCCCAATCATCATACACAACCACGTGACTGTCTCGGTTGACTGATGACATAGCGTGGCAAGCTCTACCAGGCATTCATTACGTTCTGCTTCGCGCCTCTCCATGTAGCGCTGTAAGGGTCTCGAGGACTTTGCCGGAGTTGACCCAAGGTAAAAAAGTAGAAATTTCGTCCTATGTACGCCAGGTTAAATTTAGCGTACAGGTTGGGGGGAGAGGTGGGGGGGAAATGAAAGTTACTGATTTTGAGGCGTACATACTTTATGAATGCCCCCGTCCGCATTTTTTAAAGGTAAAATTGTATGGACAGTAATCGTCACAGATAATTGACTGGGAAGGCAGTGCCCAGAGTAGTCTTTTTGGTGCACCAGAGCGTGAGAAGAAACAAGTAGTATAAAAATGTGTACAAAAGTCGAAATATAATGGATAACTTAGCCATTGCGTTTTACTGCCTGGGTGTCTGGGAATTCGCTCAGAATGCATCTCACGCGACCTACAACACTGTAGCTCCCGGGGCCTCAGGCGGCCCATGCACCCTCGCCGAAAAGTGCTATGATAGTCGATTTTGTGGACTTTATGTGGAGAAACCCCCCTTCGACAAATCCTGGCTACGGGACTGTGGCCTATAGTGCATTGTCGGCTCTCTATCGAGCGGTCAAACCCCAGGGGATACAACGTGCCCAAGTCCGAGATTGGTTAAGAAAACAAGACACCTATACCTTACATCGATCTGTCCGTCGCCATTTTCTACGGAACCAGTGCCCAGTGGCAAGAGGGATTTGGTCGATATGAACGCTTTTGCCAAATACAACGATGGGAATCGGTATATCTTGACGTGCATCGATATGCTGCCGAAGTATGCGTGGGTGGTACCCATCCGGACGAAAACGGGGGCGAATCTCATATCGGCGTTCAAGGACCTCTCCAAGACCGGGCGCAAACTTGCATTTGCAAACGGACGAAGGCACGAAATTCCTCAACAGACCGTTCCAACAGTTTCTGAAAGCCCAGGAGGTGTTTTTCTTCTATACGTACAACGAGACCAAGGCTTCCGTTGTGGAAAGGTTCAACAGGACATTCAAAGGTCGCATGTATAAATATTTTACCTATAAAAATACAAGGCGGTACATAGATGTTCTACTTGTGAGTGGTTACAATCGAGCCTATCACCGGAGTATACAGAGAGCCCCATTACTGTGAGCCAACACAATGAAGCCCAAGTCCGGCGTGTCTTGTACCTCAGACAATCGCAGCGAACGCCGAAGGTGTTCAAGGTCGTGAACCCTGTACGGATCAGTAAACTCAAAGGTCAATTTGAGAAAAGTTACTTGCCCAACTGGAGCGATGAGTACTTCCTCATTAAACGGAGCTTACCCCAAATCCCGCAGGTCTATCAACTGGAAGATCTTCAAGGGGAAACACTGCAAGGCACGTTTTACGAGACGGAATTACAACCTGTCGTGAAAACAAAGCAAAACTACTACACGGCGGAGCAGATTTTGAAAACGGAACGTAGACGTGGCAAGCTGTTTAATTTCGTCAAATGGCAAGACTGGCCCAGTTCCTTCATTTCCTTGGTCGCTGCCAACCAGGTGAAACGACACCCAGACACCCCCCATCATCCAGACAAAAACCAGACACCCCCGCCATCATCCTTCATTCCACGTTCGACCATGACCACGGTGCTATGGACAAACAGCAGCTGCCTCTGAACATAGCCTCTCCCAAAACGCGCAAAGGGCAAGGCTTTGTGGTGGCATTGCTGGGTGAGTTGTACGGAGGTGTGTTTTACGACGGCACTCTAGTTAACCAACCTAGAACACCAGCCGTGAGTGGCAGTCAAAGCAGTATACATACCTTCTCTACACCAGTCAACCCCGTGATCGAAACGAGTCCAGTCATCTCCACCACCACACCGCGTGTACAAGCCACATCGAGCTCCACACCGAGTATACAGTCACCACCTACAACAAGTACATCCACTACGTCTGAAAACCCTCCGGATTTCATAACTCACAATCAACGGCCATCGACAGCGGCGACCCACGTTGTTGTTGTACCCACCACCCAGGCCTACCCAATGTGGCCGATTTGGAACTGGACACCTTGGTGGTTTTAGATGATCTCATGGCGGAGACGGATGCACGGGTCACCCAACTCTTTACCAAAGGCAGCCATCATCGACGGCTCGGCAGCATCTACATTGTGCAGAATCTGTTCAGTAAAAACAAAGAACATCGGAACATCAGCTTAAATGCCGACTACCTGGGGGTCTTCAAAATCCGAGAGATACCACTCAGCTGCTGCACCTGGCGAGACAGATGTATCCCGGGCGCACACCGTTTGCGTTGGAAGCCTTTAAACCTGCGACAACCCCTCAACACGGATATATGCTCTTCGACCTGAAGCAAGCCACCCCCGACCACCTTCGACTACGGACCGGAATCTTTCCCGGAGAGACCCACCACGTGTACATAATAATGTAAACACACCCACAGTGGCTCCCCCAAATGGGGTGTGTGTTTGATGTTGGGGAAAATAAAAGAATTAATGCAACATCAGTGTTGTCTCTGAAGTGAAAGAATATTCAGCTGGTAACCCGCAAAAGGATAAAAGGGGCAGGGGGTGGGTTCTAGCATTAGTTGTACATGATGTCTGCGCGAGTACAGAAGCACGCCCCGACGCTCCGTGTATTGAAGAGGGCCCCACCCGAGTTGGTCCAACCCCTTGTACGCGGCGCGGACCCTGACGTTGTACGCTGTCTGTCCGAGATCGGGTACAACCTGTTAAAAGGCAACGTATGCCAAGCATAAGACAGGTCTGCGAACCCTAGTTTAGAAGCGAGTCTCTCAAACACAAAGGAAAAAGGTGTTACAAAAAGGCGGCTTTCTCGGGACCATCTTAGCACCGTTAGACATGCATGTACCACAGGAATTGGTGGGGAACCCCCAGCGCTGGACCTGGATGCAGCGTGACCTGCAATGCCGGAGTCGTGTACACCGACAGACGCGACTCCCACCTACTGGGAAGCGGAGTGGGAACCTGAGTCACCACCCAAAACACCCTCACGGCGGGCACGTTCTTTTCACCCCTATTCAACATCTATGACAGGTAGCAAGTCACCGCGACGAACACGACGCCGGGTACAACCGCCCAAGGCCTGGAACAACTATTAAAACCAACAACAGCAGCAGAAAAGCTCAGTCGCCATGTTTTACCTCACCCCACCCAGTAACAGTTCGCTCGATGGGTTTCCTGACAACACCTTGGCCAAGTACGTGACCCAGTTACCGCAACCGTTGCATTTACCTGGACGATGGGAATGTGGACTCGTGGATATCCGATACACTTACTCGTGGTAGAACGTGCGAGCCAATGAAGACACACGACTCACCCTCCCCGAAGGCCAATACGATACCCACAAGAAGTTCATACAGGGGCTGACAAGACTGTCGCATTATAATACTTCAAAACCCATAAAAACCTTTCCCTTCAAGAATCACGTGAACTTCGATTACAACGCACACAACGACAAGGCACAGATCATCGTCACCGCCAACGTGAGTGTCGTACCCTACAGCAAATGCTGGGTCTCGCTCACCCGACCTACATGGGTCCATCCGAGGACAATGGCCAGATCCCGATGTTTATGATGACGGGTATGTACGGACTCTACCTTTACTCGGACGTGGTCGACAACCACAACGTGGGCGTTGTCAACACACCTCTGTTACGGGTGGTCCCCATTAAAAAGAAGTGTGGAGATCAAGTCATCCACAGTTGCACCCACATGCTCTACCTACCCGTACAACAACCGACGTCAACACTTATCACGTTGGATATAAGAGATGACACAGGACGACCGGTCACATTCGAAAGAGGAAAAGTGGCGCTGACACTTCATTTTCGACAAGCACATTCTCCCAACTTTGTATAATGAAAGTACCTTACGAGTGCGATGCACGCAGCTATATGGACTATTATGCCCAACAGGCCGGGGTGGCCTTCTGGTCTTTAGCGGTGCACGCATGCAACGAGGACATGGGCTGGGGAACATACTCGGGAGTATCCTCAAAACGTTCTTACCCCTGGTGACACGTGGGCTAAAAGCGATCGGCAACCAAGCGGTACGCAGTGGATTGCAAATCGCCGGTGATGTCTTCGGGGGTACGGCACCCATAGAAGCACTGAATCGCCGAGCTAAAGAAGCAGGAGGCGGCTTGGTCGCCAAAGCACAACGCACCGTAGAGAATAAAAGAGCTACACCACCGCGCACCAGTCGACAACCGACCCAGCGACGACGCACATCGAAGACCCAGGATATCTTTTCTTAATACATGTCCTTAATCCACACAGAGTTCTGCCCCACCACCAACAATGAATTTGATTTTCGGACCGTCCCGCCCACACAGACCAGTGCCGAACAAGGATTATGGGTGGAGCATCTCCCGCTCTCCAGCATCAACGAAGCAAGCCCCATCGAGTTTACCATCAGTAATGCGGATACGGCCTATGTGGATTTAGCCCATACGTACTTGTATGTGAAAGCCAAGGTCGTCAATCGGGATGGCTCCAGAATCGTCGACAATGCCACGGTGGACCGGACGAATCTTTGGCTGCACTCTGTTTCAAGAGGTGCATATTTTTCTCAGCAACAAACTCATCAGTGACTCGACCAACGCGTATCCCCATCCCCTATCGAGCTTACATCGAGGCGCTGTTGTCGTATGGACAAGAGGCTAAAACATCTCAGCTGTCAGCCGCTTTAATCTACCAGGACACAGCCGAGCACATGGGCACGGTGAACAATGAGGGATATAACAAACAGAAAGCCTTCACCACGAAGGGCGCCTCGGTGGATCTCATGGGTCGACTGCACGCAGACCTTCTCATGCAAGACCGGTACCTCTTGAACAAGATCCCCATCAAAATCCTACTGATACAGGCGCCTCCTATCTTCGCCTCGATGGCCACTGGCGTAGACGGGCATGTAGCCGACTATAAGATGGTTATCCAAGACGCAGTACTGTATGTCCGAAAAGTGATACCGAATCCAGTCGTTCAACTGAGAAATCTCCAAGCCTTGGAAACAAAACCAGGCCAGTACCCTATCCGACGTGTGCAAACCAAAGTGTTCTCTGTGCCTGCTGGAAATATGAGCTTCAGCAAAGAAAACCTGTTCCTGGGGGAACTACCCAAACTATTGATCCTTGCCTGTGTGGACAATGCCAGTTTCAGCGGAGCCTACCCCGAGAACCCGTTCGACTTTTCGGCATCATTTTTGTGGCAGTGCATGTGGACGGACAACAGGTCCCAGCCACAGCCTTAACACCGAACTTTGGCGCGGGAATTTCATTCGAGGCTACCAGAGCCTGTTGACAGCCACCGGTCAAATCAACCAGGACGAAGGGAATATGATCAGTCGGGAGGACTACGCGAACGGATACACGTTGTTCTGTTTCGATCTGACCCCCACCTTAGAGAACGACCATCAGCTGGCCCTGTCCAAGCAAGGCAATTTACCGTTGGAAATCCACTTTGCACATCATTCAAGTGGACAAGGCGCGCAACTTCCTGTGTGACTTTGCCACCTAACATGGGTACAGACCACATTAGACCCAGGGACACGTATGGTCGTTCAAGGGGTGTTCGCCCGAGATGTGTTCCCATTAGACCGTGCATATCCTGCTTGGTCAACACTGGGTGGGCGTGACTTTGACCCGTACGGCCTACAAGCCCCGTTCTGGGATTAAGTTCTATCGATTTCAGTTTTCACGTGGTTGTTCTCACGTTGTTGTTGTTATTTATTGTTGAATAAAAAAAAACAAAATGAGATCTCACCAAAAAAAGCCCTGTCTAGTGTGTTTTCCGTGTGAGCATAAAACAAGCGGTCATGAATGCCCATTGCTTGAACAGATATGTGGGGATTCGAATATTAACCAAACTGATCAGTCAATGAATGGACTGAGGAAGTAGCCAATCAGTGGACAGAAAACAAAGCAAGAGCACTGCAGTAAAATAGAGAGCCAATGAAATCAGCCCACAGGCCAAGTACATGTTTTTGGTCTAATTTGAGAGCTGGCATTCCAGCACAACAATTACAAGTTACAAGAGCAACAGGTGGATTGAGGTGAGGGTGAAGACCAGGAAGACGGCGAGTGGGGACTCGTCCAACACCTATAGATTAAGTTTATTATTATAAGCTCCATGGTTTCATGTATGGATGTATGTGAGGATTCGCCACTGGACATTTAACATGGACATAGTGCTGACCATCTTGTCGGGGACCCTGTGCATTCCATGGGTGCTTCGGAAGGGCGGATAAAGGCTATCTATTGGTCCGGAGAGGGCCGAACATTGCCGGAAGGGGACCAATGACCTTTTGACCTGCATGTAACCTTTGACCTTTTGACCCGAAATTCACCCGCGCATGCATGCGGCCAGATAACGCGCGCGCTGCGTGCGGCCGGGCCGGGCCGGGTCGGGGAAAACCAGGATGGAAAATCCGGATCATGGGTCTAAGGTCTAAGGAAAAATTGGAACTTTTGTGTTCGGAGGTAGTTTTTTGGTCATTCTGAAAACCAGAAGTGACGTCACATAATTAATTGCGTACCCTAATTTTACATGCACCCAGTCATGACTTGATAGGCAGGCTCCGATAAACCCGGAGACCGATATTAGCCCCCACTAGACATGGTTGATAGGAGTTTTCCCTATTGTAGGGGTCAGTCCGTGTTTCGCTTTTTATATTTTCGGGACAAATCCTCATTTTACATGCACCAACCTTGCCTCTCTCAGCAGGCCCCGATAAGCCCGGGGGACCGATATTAGCCCTTTTGGATAGGGTTGATGTGAGTTTTCCCCTATTGTTGGGGTAAAGTCCGTGTTCCGCTTTTCATATTTCCAGGGATAAATCCTCGTTTTACATGCACCCACCCATGACTTGATAGGTAGACGCCGATAAGCCCGGGGACCGATATTAGCCCATTGGGATAGGGTTGATAGGGGTTTTTTCTCTATTGTAAAGGGTAAAGTCCTTGTTCCGCCTTTTATATTTTCGAGACAAATCCTCAATTTACATACACCCACTCCTCCACCCTACCTCTCTCAGCAGGCCCCGATAAGCCAGGGACCGATATTAGCCCTTTGCGATAGGGTGATAGGAGTTTCCTCTATTGTAGGGGTAAAGTCCGTGTTTCGCTTTTTATATTTTCGCGACAAATCCTAATTTTAGATGCACCCACCCAGGACTGGATGGCCCTGGAGGAGCGCTTCACTTCGACACCTCACTCGACCCAATCAGTCCAATAGGGGGCCCCCTCGCCCCTGAAGATTGCCGAACATTCTCACGAAAACCCAGGTATTTGGGACTAGTTTCTGCCCGCGGAGACAGACCGAATCACCGCCAGACCGCATCACTCCTGCGCACCCCACTTTCGGTTTCTCGCGCATGCGCAGTGAGGAGAAAGCGACTTTAAATCACCGCTATATACTACTCCCGAGACTCCATCAGTAAAGGTATCAGTACAGATTTCTTTTTGGTTACACGGAACTCAAATATTGTATTAAGGGAGTAGAGGACGTTCATTTCCCTGCTCTTAATATGGAGTTACAACATGGTGATTTGTCGAATTTTTCAAAACAAGCTGGATTTCCTAACAAAAGTATCCAGACATCTCAAAACGGGATGAAAATAAACAAAAGACACAACATAACCATTTACGCGTTTTACCGTTGGTTTAATAGTTTGATTGGACTGACCAAAACGTTGACATTTTAGATTCGACGCATGGAGGGTGCAAAGTGCTTCCGATGTTGAAAATTATGTCCCTGAAACCCCTCAAAATTCACACTAAGTCACTTACCACAACAAGGAAACATGACCTGGGGAAGTTTGATTTATTGGTCATCAAGCAAAAAAATCTCCCTATGTAGTCCGTGGTATGTCTTTAAAGTGGTATTTATGCATTTGGCTGCCATATTTATTTAACGCGTATGGTTACCCCCCTCCCCCTACTGCCTTAATATATGCGAGCCAGACCGGGGAATCGTCATTCCATTTCAAGCCTGCATTACAATGTCAGAAGGACATCTGCACGGTCGAACACGGATCTTGACCGTGACAAAAATGGTGAGATCGACCATAAAACAGGTGTGTAACCGTGCAGAACATGGTCGGTCCCCTCTACCATTTACTATATTGGTCAGAGCGACCAGGTTCTAACAACAATTGTGCTATGCCTTTTTGTCCTATTGCAAAACCTGCCGACAAATTAAGGGTCCAACTGCGTATCTTGTGACACCATAATCCCGGAATGTGACAAGGGGTGGGATGGGTTGTGTACGGGGAGTGATATAAGGATAGGTCAGCTTTACACAGCTCAATTCAGGGAGAAGAATGACCTGATATTCAGGAAATGTTTGATGGATTCAGAGATGAACTCCCAGAAATTCAGGAAATGGTCCTCTTGACATTCAGCAATAATCGTTGAATCCTTCTGAGGCTGAGAGTATATAAGTAGTTTTCAAGAGGAGCTGATCTATTTACCTATGACTATTTTGTTGTTCAGTAGATGTTTGTGAGCGGTTAGTTCCTCCCTGATTACTTCGTCCTTTTGTGTACAGATCACCTCGAACAGGTGGGCCATGGTTGCCCTCAGGGGGCCGGGATCTGTGGAGCGCAAATTGTCGTATTAATAAAAGACGGGATACAATCATATAGCATGAAGTTTCGTAGGCCTAATGCATCAAATAAATGGCTTCCGTTCAAGGATTTCTGTATTGCCTCTCTATTCAAATCATTTAAGTTAGTTACAAACATCATGCGTTAGAAACTCTTCTGACACACGAAAAATAAAAACAACTGACAGGTGATTATATTAAATTTCATGCCAGCTACTGTATGATTTGCTGGGAGTTAAGTTTGCTATTTGAGACTAAAACGGTGATTTCAATTCAATTTCTATTTCTGAAACATCCGTCCAATACTGCCGGGAAACATCAGTCCGACTGCCATCGGACATAACCGTTTTAATGTTAATCCCTCTGTGGTTGCTTTTGTCAACATGTTGCACATGAGAAGTCCGAGAACCTAGCAGTTACTTGCCAGGTGCATTCAAGGTCGTCTACATAATCTACCAGACGATCTTTATCATGAGAGTTCTTCAAATCAGAATGGTATCATCGAAAGGCTATTTATCTGCTTGCAACGCGAAAAAAATCCAATGACAACGAAACCCTGGAGCTGTGTCAATGCGTTAAAGTGTAAATGTGGTACTTTTGCAACTTTATGTCATATTCAAGATAATCTTCTAAATAATAGGATTTATACCCTGTTTCTTGTTCTACGACTTTAATTTTAACAATTTCAATGTTATCAATGCTATTGACGAGTACAATCACCTCGGAACTTGTGACGCTATTATGGAGCGGTTAACGACGTCACAACTCTGTCATAAATCTGTTCCATTCTTTGCCTTGCCGCCACGTCCCGCTGACAGTGCAGGACGAGTATGACGCCAATAAAATGAATAAAAAAATATATGTATTGTACAATAAATTGAATTTACATTCTTTCTATACTGGGTTTGATATTGAATATATACATGTACTTCTGGTTTGATGAAGTCATTATTACGGCGTTAGTATGTTTAATTAATTGTCAAAATTGAGTTACCTCCCAATATTCTCAATAGCTTTCCGATAGCGTCTATCAACATAGGTGGGTGCATAGTATATGTCCGCACTGGTATGGCGATTATGCTTCACCTATCTATCTATTGTCTAAACGATCACGTGATCAAACATGACCGACAATTCTTTACAAATAAAATTTTTTTTATAGAAATTGTAATCACGTGATCAAGCATGGGGGTTGTATAAATGATTTTGAGTGATCGAATTTCTCGCTTCTTGTATCCTGATCATGATCACCCACTCGATTTTACTCTTCTTTAATTGGAGCGATATGCAAGAGGTGGGAAAAATTGACGTCTGATGACCAAAAACCAAACATGACTACAGGAAAGTAGATCTCCAATCTTAATAAATTAAAATCCTATATGCTTCTCTATCGTATGGTCGCTGCAGGATCTTATACTCGCCGATCTCTCTCCATGTTCTGTGATGTTACGTCATGAATATGCAGTGCTGAAAACGGATCAATCACTTCCGTTTTTAGGTAGCGGCATTTCCACTCCAGAACTCGACGCTCGGCCCCACTGAGAAAAGGTGACATCGGCTCCCGCGCTGTTTCATGAAAATTAGACATACCAGACGTCTGAATTAAATGACGTCAACTTAAACGGGAATTATACTATCTATAAATGACGGCATTATGACAGGGGAAGTCCTAAAGAAGCTACGACGAAACCTCTGATACATGCAGAATGAAATCCGCAGGCGGACAACTGTCAGCTGGAAATGAGAAACCCGTGGTCTGAACGAGCGAGCGATCAACCCCTATCAACTTAACACAGAAATTTCTGACAGAAAAGTCGACTCGATGTAAGAGACATTTTAAAGTCTGACATACCTTTGTACCTACTGTTAACTTTTATCAGTCGGATCAGGGGATAATTTCGCCAAATATTCGCAAAATCTGGTCCATGAAGGGTCCTCGTGGCTGCTATCCGAGATGTTTTTCGCCGTAGCTGGACGGAAAGGCTCTGAACATGTCAGTGCGAGTAATTTTGTCCAGCGACTGAATTATTTCCATATATCGGGTATTTTCTCTGCAATATTTCTGTTTCATCATAGTGGAACGTCAGCAGAAAATTGATTGAATCAGTAAAAGTAAATCTCGAAAGAGAGAATCGAAATGTTGATATTTCTTGTTCTCGCGCTGGAATATTCATGATTTAGGTATACGAAGTACCCCTATCACTCGACTCCGAGTGATGGCTTCAGAGAGTACAGAAGATGGGCTACGATTGGTCAAGGGTTTGAAGACCCAGATGTAAACAAAACATGGAGGGAGATCGGCGAGTATAAGATCCTGTAGCGACCATACGCTAGAGAAGCATATATGATTTTAATTTATTAAGATTGGGGGATCTCGGACACCGTATTCTCGGGCTAGGCCTTAGTATCTCAGCCGCGCTTTTACTGCAGCTGTTTATGTGTAGATTATGCAGTATCCACACGGCCCCTAGCCCCGGCTTAAGCGGAATTAGATACGCTAGCTCGGGAGCTGTGATGACAGAGCTCAAACAGCTCATCTGATACACCTTAATTATCAAATATCACCTCTGGGGATGATTTCATTTCAGGTGATGCCATTCCCGGTGATTACGCCAGCTTTTGATGATTACGTCCGTTTCGGTGATTTACATAATTTCCGAAGATTACATCATTTCCGGTGATGATGTCACTTTCGGTGAAGACGTCACTTCCAGTGATGACGTCACTTACGGTGATGACGTAATATCTGGTGATCCCATAATGACGTCACCAACGGTGATGACGTCACTTCTTGCGATGACTTCACTCCGTGCACCTTGGTCATTATCCAGTGTCCCAAAACTTCCGTTTTATCCACTACTTGCCAGAAGCTCTGGATATTGATCTTCTTGTGGTGACGAGTATATACTTGTTTCTTCTCTAAGATGGGTCAAAAATTCACCTAATATGGCCGGAGTTCTCAAAATTGTGTTGGCGTGCGAGGTAGGCAGACTGTCGCATGTATGAACCAGCAGTCCAGCTTGATACGCTAGATAATCGTGGCCTGGTTTATTCGTTTTGCTTATCAACAGAGAAAAAATGTATATGGAAATATGGAAGATGAAAATCCTAAGTGTATTTCTCTTACCTATCCCGTTTTCAGCGGCATCCTGAGCAACGTCCCCTGATACTTCGTTCACCACATTTGGCGGTTCATCTGGAGGCTGTTGTCCTGTGGATACGGACACGTCAGACTCTTCGTTACTCATTCTGCCTTCATGTAACGAGTTTCCTTATACAGCCGTTTTCTCCCTTCATCCTAAACAAATGATTAAACGAAGCAGAAATTGATTGCCGGTGAAGCTGGTCCATTAAGGCTCATACAAAATATTCTGGTATCGTCAGTAGTATACAAGGAGTAAATTCGGTAATTAGCGCGTCAGTGCGCATGCGCAGAACCTTTGGTGACGTCACAATTGGTTGTGTGCGCATGCGTGTGTGGTGGGTGGTGGGTCCAAGATGGCGGCGTGTGTGGATGGTGGGTGGTGGGACAAGATGGCGGCTGTGGATGGTGGGTGGTGGGACAAGATGGCGGCGTGTGTGGTGGGTGGTGGGACAAGATGGCGGCTGTGGATGGTGGGTGGTGGGACAAGATGGCGGCTGTGGATGGTGGGTGGTGGGACAAGATGGCGGCTGTGGATGGTGGGTGGTGGGACAAGATGGCGGCTGTGGATGGTGGGTGGTGGGACAAGATGGCGGCCTAATGTGTGGGTGGTGTGAGTGAGTGCAAGAATGTATTCATCCGCGGTGATGCAGTCATGTCTGGCGGTGATTCGGTCTCGGGAAAAAGCTTCCGCGGAGTCCCTAGATAAAATGGTCCGATGGGATCGAGTGAGGTATCAAAGTGAAGCTTAGGTGAGGGGGCATCTAATGGGCTGGGCGTGGGATTGAAATATCGGCATTGTGCGCATGCGCGGTGGCCGAAGGGTATGAAAATAGCCTTTTTGGAGCTAGGAGATTGACTACTGGTCCAGTGGGGTCGAGTGAGGTATCAATGTGAAGGTTAGGTGAAGGGGCATCTAATGGGCTTGGTGTGGGGTTGAAATATCGGCATTCTGCGCATGCGCGGTGGCCGAAGGGTATGGAAATAGCCGTGTTGGAGCTAGGGGATTGACTACTGGTCCAGTGGGGTCGAGTGAAGTATCAATGTGAAGCCTATGTGAGGGGGCATGTAATGGGCTGGGTTTGGGGTTGAAATATCGGCATTCTGCGCATGCGCGGTGACCCAAGGGTATGGAAATAGCCGGTTTGGAGCTAGGGGAGCCACTAATGGACCGATGGGGTCGAGTGAGGTATCAAAGTGAAGCTTATGTGAAGGAGCATCTGATGGGCTGGGTGTGGGGTTGAAGTATCGGCATTCTGTGCATGCGCGGTGGCCGAAGGGCATGAAAATAGCCTTTTTGGAGCTAGGGGCTTGACTACTGGTCCAGTGGGGTCGAGTGAGGTATCAAATTGAAGCTTAAGTGAAGGAGCATCTAATGGGCTGGGTGTGGGGTTGAAATATCGGCATTCTGTGCATGCGCGGTGGCCGAAGGGTATGAAAATAGCCTTTTTGGAGCTAGGAGCGCCCCTAATGGTCCAATGGTGTCGAGTGAGGTATCAAATTGAAGCTTACGTGAAGAGGCATCTAATGGACTGGGTGTGGGGTTGAAATATCGGCATTCTGCGCATGCGCGGTGACCGAAGGGTATGATTTTCTTTTTTTTCCTTTTTTTAATAGTAAAAAAAAAATTTTCAACCCCACACCCAGTCCATCAGATGCTCCTTCACCTAAGCTTCAATTTGATACCTCACTCGACCCACTACCTCCAAAAAAAAATAAAAAATTTTAGAGTGTATTATACACTCCTGAAGGAGCTAAAAAATTTTTTTTTTTTTTTTTGCAGGTAGTGGGTCGAGTGAGGTATCAAATTGAAGCTTAGGTGAAGGAGCATCTGATGGACTGGGTGTGGGGTTGAATTAGGGTCATTCTGCGCATGCGCGGTGACCCAAGGGTATGGAAATAGCCTTTTTGGAGCTAGGGGATTGACTACTGGTCCAGTGGGTCGAGTGAGGTATCAATGTGAAGCATTCATGAAGGGGCATCGGTTGGGCTGGGGTGGGGTTGAACTATACCGTTTAGGTGTATTGATGATAATAAAATTTAAAGATCACATGTCCAACACATACTCACATAATGAAAGCAAGAATCGAACTTGCGTCCCCTCGAGATGAAGGATACCCGTCCAGGTTTCATTTTTTGAGGTGTACTGAAATGCTCTCTCTAATTTATGCCACGGTATCTATTTTTACAGCTGTCAACTGTTATGGTTTGGTCACAATGTTGCCATTTTCTCCCCTATATTTAGCGTCCACAAAAAGAAGAGTATATTACAGCAATTATGTTCAAGAAAACACCCGCTAGAAAATTGTCTTCAAATTGTCTGTTGTTGTGGGAGTATAAAAAAATCCTGGTCAACAGGGGCGCGTATATTTCGTGCGACGCTATGTTGCCAATGCATTGAAATTTGAATAGGTTGTCTGCATGGGTTTCAACGCAAGTATAGTACTAAAGTCTAGCTTACCTGATAAAAGAGTTTAGTCCAGATGATCTGGGGCTGTTTTTTCCTAGGTGGGTATAACACACCATGAAGCCTTCATCACGATGCATTCGTATGCTAAAAATATGGGTATCACCAACCGTTCCCGTGGAGTAGAATTTCATCCACCAGCTTTCACTGTTGTGGTGCGGGTCGGGGAGCGGGAGTTTTGCACTAATGAAAACCAATGTCGTCCTCTCTCACGAAACCAAACACAAAAATTGACAAATTATACGGACTGCCACGATAAGCGAATGTATGCAACAAATAGCGTTCCGTACTGCAGATGTCCGATAAAATCCCTCCAGTCAAGGGGGAGTGTTACAGAATGTTGATTCCACAAAACCTGTTCGGTGGCCTACATCATCGTTCAATCGCTGCTCATAAAGGCTGCGTTCAGCTCACCAGAACTGTATACACTTCGAAATCTGTGAAAGAATATCAATTTTCACGTTTCCTGTCTGATATCACACAAATTTATGCGTCCGCTCGAACACAACACAGCACACTCCCTCGATTACAGTCTACGTGTGACGGGTATACATGCAGGCGATGAATCATGCAGAGTTTCGTCACATTATTGATCTCAGCGGACACCGAAAGGAAGAAAGTTCCGTTATAAACTGCGACAGAGAATGTTCCCCAGCTCAGAAAACAACACGATGATCAGTGAAATCGTCCTCCGTATGCCTACCCGGGGCGCGGTAAAACAGCAAGAAAATTGTAACCAACGCTAACAAAATGGCTGCTCAAGGTCAATTTGCCCGGATAATCGCGCCAGCCAAACCACAGTCCCATCTATACGCTTTGGTGCAAGGGCGACAACTCGGACTAGACCAATTCCCAGGCGAAGATCATGTCCGCTATATTTGGCCTGTATGGGTATAGGGGTGGTCGTTTTTTTTTATGGCTTTTACTATGAGCTATGAGGTTGATCATGTAGAATACGATGGAAAAAACTATCAAAGTACCGGGTAGGCTTGTATATAGATCCATATAGACCCATATACACTCATATACTGGGATATTAGTATGTATAAATCCATACGGGGTGGACATGTTGGAGTCTAGGTGGAGCACTAGTGGCTCGATTGGGTAGAGTGAGGTATTATTTTAAAGCTCTCGAGGAAATAAATAAATAAATAAATAAATAAATAATAATAAAAAAAATCAAAAAAATCGGCGAGTAGTAGACGAAGGGAAAATTGGGAAGTACTGACCATGCCCCAGAATACTTCATATGCAAATCACGGCCTTAAGGCCTATGTAAGATGTAATCTACTTCACAGTTTAGTAGTATAAAAAGCGCAAGTCCTATTGACCTCGCCCCTTCCAAAGAAATAAAATCGGCTCTATTTTACAGGAGTATATACGCAGGTCACGTGGGTTGTCACGTCACTTCCGGGTTTTCACTAAACACTACCTCCAAACATAGAAGAGTTCCAATTTTTTCCCTTAGACGTCCGTATGATCATCCTCCAAACCCACAAGAGTTCCAATGTTCAACCGCCGGGGTGTTTTCCCGCCCCAGCGCCCCGCAGCGCGCGCGTCATCCCGCGTCATCCCCGGCAGTGCGTCATCCCCGGCAGTGCGCGCGCGGACGCGGGTCAAAAGGTCAAAGGATCACCTCCAGGTCAGACGGTCCAATGTCCAATGAGACAATGTTGCGGCATCGCTATAGTCAGAGCTTGAGCACAAAAAAAAAAAAAAGGGGATTCTAGATGAACCTGGGAAAGATGGGCAGTTCCATTTGGACCAATCAGCGGTCGAGAAAAAGAGCCAATCAGCGGTCGAGAAAAAGAACCAATCAGCGATCGAACAATCAGCCAATCGAATTGGGGTATTCACGGTGTGCTTTCGCTGACGTCCGCGCCTACATCTGGGTTCTTGTACACCCGGGTAATGTTTTTCTGGACATGGATAGGTTACCTTTGGCTCCATTCTAGGCCACTGATTGGCTAATAGAACTTATAGTCATAATCTATACGTGTTGGACGAGTCTCTTCACTCACCGTATACACGTACCTCAATGAAATGCCCGCTCCAAACCTAGACCAAAGACACGTACTTGGTCTGTATGCTGATTTCATTGGCTCTCTATTTTTACTATAGTGCCCTTGATGGGTTACCTATAACTTATAGTCATCAACATAATCTATACGTGTTGGACGAGTCTCTTCACTCACCGTATACACGTACCTCAATGAAATGCCCGCTCCAAACCTAGACCAAAGACACGTACTTGGTCTGTAGGCTGATTTCATTGGCTCTCTACTTTTTTACTATAGTGCTCTTGCATTCTAAACTTGATGGGTTACATTTTGGCCCCATCCTACACCACTGATTTCAGTTTGACTGAATCTCCACATTGGGCATTGATGCATTAGGAATAAAACACACAAGACGGGGTTTTTTGGTGAGATCTCATTTTTTTTATTCAGTGAACAACAACAACGTGAGAACAACCACGTGAAAACTCAAGCCCAGAACAAGGGGCTTGTAATTAACTGAAGCCCAGAACAAGGGGCTTGTAATTAACTGAAGCCCAGAACAAGGGGCTTGTAAACTTAAGCCCAGAACAAGGGGCTTGTCATTAACTTAAGCCCAGAACGGAGCTTGTACATTGAAATGATGGGCGGCCCAGTCATAGACGAGTACATCGCGGTCCTCGGCCTGGGGGTACTCGTCAAACATCTGTACGATAGTAGATAAGGGTCTTCC